>DWKW01001919.1:0-11770 GCA_018250115.1 Doberes anticus | reverse complement strand
GGTGTGGATGTCCATGGCTGCAGAGACCGCTTAACGTCAGGTGGCCTGCATGCTCGTTTGCTATTCTGTTATTATAAAAAAAAAATGTGTAAGTAAGTAAGCAAGTGGTCTTGTTATCTGTTGTGACTGCTCTTACTGATTGATTTTTAGTAAAAAATGTTTGTTCATGAGCCGTTTTACAAACTCTTTACTTAATAACCGTACTTAATAATATTAATCTTTATCAGATAATACTGTTTTCAGCGACTATTTAGAACTAGTAGAAATGACCCATATTAGTTAAAAAATTGCATTAAGACTGCTGGACCAATATTTATGAAATTTGATGTGGTTGAAGTTTATGGAGCGGATATTAGTATAAAAAAATTTTGTACTTGTTCACAATCCAAGCGTATACCATGCGAACGCAATGTAAATTTAATATTATTCCTATATTTGCCCTTCTCGCCTGTCGCTCATACCTACTACATCACACACGTTAAATACATAATTTAATCAACAACTAAAATGGATTAGGGCGCTTAGTAACACCGAACAAAATTATGGCAACTTCCTTACCCTACATATATATTATGTTTGTGTGCTTTCTCTGTCTAAATTTATTAATAATTTAAATGTATTATAACTACACTAAAGATAAGAAATAAATAAATAAAACAAAAATAGGCCGAAGATTTCAGGCAGTTAAGGTTTCCATACAAAAAAAAAAGTTAAAAATACGATCTTACTGCTTGCTATTTTATATTAAGAAAACTATTGCCACGGACAGCTCATGATGAGTAGTCTCCGCAAATCAAAAACATTGGATCAAGACATCAAAACATTTGAAAAGGTGGTTAGGATTTGACGGTCCATAGTCCACCACGCTTATTAGAATTTATAAATTTTTAATACGCGTATTATTTCGAAAAATCAGAGGTGCGTGCCGTAATCCGAATACTAGCGCGTGAGCTCGAGATCCGTAATCACTAGGCTATCGCTCACTTATATATTATTACTTAAACTATTCGTTTCGCAAAAAACTAATTATTTACTAACTACAGTTAAATGTGCTTATTCCTAAGTGCTTCATAAAGATTTATTTATGACTGTCTCTTTATAACTTTAAGTTTTCCTCCCTAACACTTAAGTTAAGTGTAGAGCTACGTTTCCGAGTTTATTTGGTCGCACCTTGGCGGTCCATTTTAACGTGGAAAGCCAGTAACCACATTTCATCTAAGTTCGCCCGCACTCCGGTAGCGTCGATGTGGAATTTCATCGATTTAATATAAATCATTTAGTATAAATTGCCCCAAACATAAAATATTTCTGAGGTAGAATGTTTAAACTCTTAGGTTTTATAGGTTAAAAGATTTACAAGGTATCAATAGATATATGAACCAAAAATTAATCTTTACAAAATAGGTTTTGGATTGACAGTTAATAAATTTCTTAAAAGAAAAGAATTGCTTACACTAAATCTTCTGTATAACAAAGTCATCTTTAGTACTAAAATTAGTCTCACATGCATTTGAACGATATTGTTAATGAAGTTAATTACTTTTGTGTAATAATAAAACAAAGGTGGCATTTCATTATTTTTAAAGTACAACATGTATGCCAAAATACATTTAAGAAACGATCCCCTCTTTTAAACTCGTACTCGTATGTATTAATTTAGGACAATAGTAAAAAAATCTGGTTTTTAAATTGTAGACTATGCAGTTCAAACGTAATCCATAAAATTATAATTAGAAATGATTACTAAAAAACTGTACTTCGGTGTTGGAATCGCGTAAATAGGCATGTAAGCTGAGGAAACAGCATTTAATTCCAATTCATAGATACACTGCAATTTTATTTTCGTAAATAAATTATCTCACTAGTTTTTGGCAAAACAGACTCAACTGCCTATTTTTCCTCTGAGGTATAATAATATTTTAATAAGACGTAAATTCACGTGCAGCCATAAACTACCATAGCCATAAAATTAACAGACGGTCGGAAATCGCTATACTGAGCTTTCGTGTCATCGTATTTTTGTAGTCGTTTTGTGTTAAAATCGATTGTGTTACATAACATTTTTAATGCCTTCTATTTATATGTTAATTTCAGTGTATGAAAAAGAGGGGGTTATGAAGAATTTCTTAATACTTTTGGTTTAATATTTAAAACTTCATTTTGTAATATGTTAGTGTAGGTTAAAATCGCGGGCACCATAACGCAGGAAACAATGCGGCGTCCACAAATAGCCACGAAAATAAACAGATGCTTTGAAACCGCTGCACTGAGCTTCCATGTTTGGAGATCAGCTTTATAAAATGGTACAAACTATATTTGTTTCAATTCTTCATTTTCTGTGAACGATGTATTATACATTATAAAGGGAAAGCATCAATCAGCACTACTTGACAGCGCATTGGACTATGATCTTAATCCTTCTCGTTTCTTAGAAGAGATCCGCGCCCAGCAGTGGGAAAGTTACGAGTTGGTAAAGCTTTCTTAAAGGGTACAGGAAATGCATGTTCAACATTTTGTAATTTATATCTCGTTTAAATTTAAAATGGATCAAATCAAGCCAACAATTAAAAAATTGTGCTCATAGTAACTTTTGTAGGTACCTTACCAGAGATCCAAGTTTTACAGGAAATATTACGATACATAATTTGACGTCTAATAATTTATTAATATACATAATTTTATTTTGTTTAACCTATACATACTACTTTGAGATTTAGATTCTCAAATTAAATATATACAATTGACATATTTACTGTGGTTTCATGATATCTCGTGGAATCATAATAAATACGTTAAAAAATATTATTTATCTTTTGAGAAATGTTTACAATATTTTTTTTTATTACTTGGTTTTACAAATTTCAACGGACACTCATTATAGAAAATCTTTTAATAAACAAAATCGTTTTCCGCTATTGTTGTAAACAATCAGTTTTAGACGAAAAATGCAAATAAGAAGCTCTAGAATTCTTAATCAAGCATGCAGCAAACTCTGCACGGATCAAGCTACTGCCTACACTTGCGCGATTTTAATTAAACAAGTGGAATTCGTAAACTAAACGTATAACGTCGAAACGAAAGAAATTCAACGCTTTCTGAATACACGTGAAAACAATTCAGCACCCGGATGCACTGAACTAACTGGTAACAATAGTGTTACATTCCAAACAGGGCGTAACTCAATCTGTTTCGACTTCATAGCTGACTGCCTCGCCGAATCAATATTCCACACGTTGAATAAGAGCAGACGGCCCGCAGTAAAAAGGCTAATAGTCCCATATGAAATGGAAAAATCAGCCACGCTTCCTCTATAGCCCAATAGTAAAACGGGCCATGTTTTAATGTAAGCAAATTGCCGTCACAGCCTTTCAACGTCCGGCCGCGGCTATCATTTCCAAGATAAGCGCTTAAAAGCCTCGTGGAAAACGCTTTCAGCAGACGGACTATTACCGGGTGTTCCCGTACTTTTTGCTTTGCTTCGAAACTGTCGAGGTTGAGTTATACATATCTCGAGAGGACGCATAACGTGTGAATGGGCTTTGAGGACGTTTCGATCGAAGTCTATCTTTATTCACGTATCACTGCATTCAAAACGTGATCTTCATGTTTTAAATAAATGCACAACGATACACGTATACGTAGAATATACTCGCTTTGTATACGAATATTTTATCTTTTCATTTTAACACTCTGAATTCTAAACAAAAGATTTAGTATCTACGAATCTAGTGTGTAATGATTGTTCGTAACACAACCACCCTTTTCATTTCAGTTCAGCAGTAATAAAAGTTCATATAAAAAACAAGAACATAACACAACAATGCCATAAGTCCCGAACGTCGAATCAAATTAGGATATCGAGTTTGTTGTTGATTTTACGAGTCCCGGAGAGCCGACAAGAAACGCGTACCTATACAAAGAATCGGCGAATTTTAAAGGAATAAGATAATGTTAGATCAACCTAATAATCTTAATGCATTAGATTACAAAGGGCACGAGGAGAGAGTAAAGGGCGAGAAGGTTGCCTTTATTTTGCTGGAATAATATTAGATTTTATGATTATTTTAAAAGGATGCGTAGTAAGAAGAAACGCGCTGTCGATCGGTGAGTTTATTAGATAACGTTGTTGCGAACTGGAAACCCGTATTTCTTTGTGTTCGAATGTTGATGGTGCTAGTCGGGAAGGCGGTGGGATCGGCGAGTCGGAAAGGGTGTGTGCGGTGCGGAGGGGGGTGCACGTACTTGCAGCGTAATGCCGCTGCACTTGCCCTGGTCAGGAAGCGCGGCGGAATGCCGTCAGTCGCGTTTGTACCACCGCGGGGGCGCGGGGGCATGCGAGGGCAATGCACGCTGCGCCGGCGCAACTCTGCCTCCCATTCAGTTCATCTCTCGACGCAACTTTATTTACTATTTGCGTCTGTTTCTTCACAATTGTTAGCCTTATTTGATTGCAAACGAGATTTACTTTTAAATTAAAGGAGGTTTTTTACCAACGATACGAAACAGTCCAGGTTGAATATAAACTATTATTTCTACTTCGTGTTCTTCATTAAATTTTTGGCTAATATTATACTAAATTCGGTACCACACGAATCGACCTCTCGAAACCTGACGTGTTTTATTGAGTTCTTGGTGCAGGGATTTCAAATTAAAAATCAACGGATCCAAATATGGTCCACGACACGCATGGCATACTGAACACGACACACACACATACGCATGTCGAGTGCTCATCGTGCTGTGATATGGTCTCGTCAACGTTTTAAGGGACCGAGTGCCGCATTCTGAGCTTCAGCCCGTTGCGTCAAATGCTTTTGTGTCGCTTTAATGAGCTAGGAATAACGTAAATGACTTTGGAAACAACTAAATCGGATTATAAACACATGTATTTTATTTGCTGGACAGGAAATTACGTTGGCAGTAACCAAGGCAATGTTACTTATCCATTTGACCTTAAGAGTCAAACTAAAAACTGATTTTAATTAGAAGCTGTTTTGAATATAGGAATTCGTTCCTGAAGTCCTGAAGTAGAAATTCATTCCAATTTGTGAAAACGGAAATTCGGCTGACGCTAAACAATAAATGAACTGTATATGCATAAATTAGTTCGAATTCCATAATACAAGTTTGCGTAAAGTTTGTCCTATAGCAAAACTGTTATTGGGGACATAAAATGTATACTTGTCTATTACCGTATTTAACTCATGTGCAATTTCAACAGCACTTTTTAAAGTATTTGCAATGATTTAGCTTTACACGGAAATTATTTATCTTTTTCTGGAACTGCACATCACTCGAAAGATTATCTCTGCAAGTTTTTTGATAAATAAGAACTTAAATTTATTGTACTACAAGGATTTGCTCGCGATTCCCTCCACTTTCATTTATTACAGAAAGGGAAACCGTAAAACTCATTTTTTCCGAGTAAAATCTATCATATATATTATGATAATGCTAATTCAAGACATGGTCTATTTAAGTTCCAAATCATATCAATTAGCCGTTTATACGTGATCAATAACAAACTTAGCAAACTTATAAGATATTAATACCCCGATTTCCATAGAGGATGCTTTATAATAATATTTCGAATTTTCATGATAAAAGTCGATGGAACAAATAGCTTAAGCAGCTTAGACGTACTATTGATGAACCACCCGATCAGACGTTCTCTCTTTATTATATTAGAATAGAATCGTATTTTAAAGGTCTTGTAAATGTCCATTAAAAATGATGTTTTCGTGGTATTCACCTATTGAATCTAGACACAAAGTCTATATGCATTGCATGGGTCGGAATGCAGTCGTTATATGCACCACTATCACGGATTATCCCGTAGTTGGCGGGCGGCGATTAACCAACGAGCGCAGCCTACTATTGGTTTGTTCCGACCCCAGTAATAATGATGCAGTTTCCAATACCTCTATACCTAACGTTAATGGCACTAAATTTTTTTTGTTCAATTATTAAATTGAACTAACCACGGATTTGGTATTATGTTGTTAAATTTAAATACATTGTTGTAGTAAATTGTAGTACATTTATAACTTGAATAAATGCATAACAATATGTGTATTTCTTTCCAGGTACGTTCGTGTTGTTAGAGAAAGTTGAAGTTAGATATCATTCATTTACATCACTGCGTAAGTAGCAGACTTATTTTATTTTGCTATAACATTTTCGTCCATTTATAGCGTAATTAGTTAGAAAGTTTGGCCGAGTAGCGATCGTCCTAAACCGTGTTGAATAGATTCAAAGTTGCACGTTAATGACCGTCTCCGTAACTACACTTTGGCGGAAGAGACCCTTGGAAGTTTTGAAAAGCGTCAAAAAGTTAGAGCAAAGTGCTATTTTTCAATGTCTGTAAATAACAATATAAGTTTAAGCGATATCTTGGCTTGTTGTGAAGGTGAACTGGTCTGGGCCCATTACATCGGCGAGAGGCAGACGAGAAGCGAGCGCGGTGTTAAATTTGAATAGTGCCAGTGTCTCTGGGAATGGTAGCGATTATTCGCGAGCTTAGAAACGGGTTGAACAAACAGAATGACTTTTAGAAAGCAGCCCTTGTAGCGAGATGGCGCGAGTTGCAATCGATATTCGCCTGTTTATTCGCGTGCGTCTTACTACTTTGATTTAAATGTTTCCATTTTGGACGTGTGAGAAAATTTACTAACCTTTTAAAAAGCTGATCATGTACTGTAGTTTGGCTAAATATACTGTATTAGTGTGTGTCCGTAAATAAATATTATGGGGTGATAATTAGGTTGGGATTTTCTGTCAGAGAAACTACAAAGAGTTCAACCTCGTCCAAACGTAGCAAAAATATGTCGCCGGCATGATAACGCTCCATATTATTCCTGTTTGTTTAGTGGTAAGATTTGTTGAATCATATTTTGAACTTCAATTGGCCTGCAACAATCAAAAAAAACCTAACACAGACTTCAAAAAGTCTTGAAAAATTCTTAAAATACCAGTTGTAGAAAAAATATATACTCACCAAAATACTACATCACTTCTTTCTGTTTTAATGCAATTTTTGCTGTTCCTTTTTTCATGGTTCATGTATTAAAAGCCAAAAAGATATCTTACCTCATTGAATCCGCTCAGTGTTTTATTGTAGAGTAACTGCAAATCACATAACTGTAACATCCACTCTACAATTACGCCGGTGTTCAAATTTTCTCTATTTTTCTGATGAACATGAATTATTACTTAAAACTACTATTTAGAAATCAAAATATATTCTTGCTTTAAAAAATATCCACGTAAACTTGTTTTGCTGGGAAATGCAAGTTTTGATTAAGTATACAAAATTAGTCACAACTACAATGGAAAGAGTCAAACAAACCATATATAATCTCCAAACACTCGGACTACGAGTAAACAAGAGGAGTTGCTAACTAAAATTTACCGTGTTACGGTTTTCCCGTAGTAAAATATCGAATAGTGTGTCGCGGTCCCAGGTGTTGGCTCAAACGGCGCAAGTTTCACTAATGTGCGGCTTAAATGATGACACTGTTGCGGGACACCAGCCAAGCCTATGTAGGGTTGCTCTCTTGTTAAAATTTTGATAAACACTGTTTTAGATGACTATAGATGACTATAGTGAAAATAGGTTCTTTATTGTGGCTCAAGTTGCACAAGCTTAATTAATTTGCGGTTTATATGATGACACTGTTGCTGTGACACCCGCAGAACTTACGTACTCATTTCATCATCAAAAATTGTTTTTACTATAAATAGCATATATTGAACTGTATTGTACAGGTACGAGTACTAATAGTAATTTGAGTCAAACGGCGCAAGTTTCACTAATGTATGGCTTAATGGTTAGTATGGCTTAATAGTAGCTGCTTAGTACTGTTCTTCATTCATTGCTTCTTGGTAATCTCTTTTTTATAAAAAAATGGTTTTTTTGCTTGTCCCCCCCCCCCTATGCAGAAAATTTAAACTTTGGTGTTATGCGGCACGTCTGAAAAGGCATCTGAATTAGTACAGCCATTTTGCAATAGGTAGCGCAAGTAATTTTAACAAATTAATATGTCTCTAAGTGTTTGCATTGTATGAGTGGCATGTTGCATGAGTGTATGTTTTGAAGACCTCGTGAACGAAGTCGCCTATAGCTATATTAAAATAAAATAAAAATGGACTGTATGCGTAAGCGCAAGTTTGCTAATGTGATTCTTAAATGCAGTCATCATTTCACACCATACAAACAAATATTACATCATCATGTCACAGGAAAGCAACCAGGCAGGCCTACTTGAATTACGTACTGTTTATCTAAATTAAAAAGTATGGAATAGTATGTTCTTTTTTGTTTAATAACCGCAGACAAGCACTACCCATGCTACTAGATAAATAGTTAATCTCCCTTATGAATACTAGGAACACCAACAAATTGACGATTTTGCTGAAAACCTGTTTTTTTAGCTTTGTTGTAGGACCCTAATAAATTTATAAGTCTGTAAAAATATGAAAGAACAATAGTAGCTAACAAAAACAGATACATACAGACTAAGTCGCATTGGCAAGAATTTACAAAATAATGATGCTAGGCTTGAATAATTCACATGCATTTTGGTTGAGAAATACCAAGTTATTCTGGGAGTGAACCCTTAAAGAGCAGAGTCTGTCTCTCCCTGGAAAAGTAGATAGGTAGCAAACGAGCTACTCCCGGTAGAATTCGTAGGCAAATCACCAGTTGCTTATAAATCGTTCTGCTTCCGTCCGAGATTTATTTCGTTTCTACTCGTCCAAATCCGACGTTCCCATATGTTCGGGTGTAAACCGCACTCGGCGTAAATTACACACGTAGGTATTTGGCAACGTTGTTTAAATAGAGGGCGCCTAAATTTGTACACATAAGTAGGGGTAATAGAGGAAGTTTGCGCGTCTGTAATCGGAACGGTGTCGACTGAACAAACTAAGTTTTTATCAGCCAACTTCGTATGTTACGAGTAAGTGTCGATTTATTGCCAATGAGCCAACATTGTTGCGGGTATAGTTCCGTCACTTGGCTGTATAAATATGGACTATGTAATGTTTATGGATTTGAGTAAAATGCTGACCTTTTTATGTACCGAAATATTATACTGAATTCTGGTAAGCTTACAGTTTTAAACATGTAAATATAAAAAGTATATCAGGACGACGATGATACGTTGCCTTAAAGCGTTTATGAAGGCTAAAGGCCCTATATAGTTTTGTAAATTGGTATGCGGCCTTGTAGAAAATAAGGCAATTAGCAATTTTTTTTGTAACAGTTCACACAATATAAATAAATAAAAGTCGAGATAGAGATATAGTATTTTATTTTTAGTAAGTAAGTAGTAGTAGTAGTAGCAGATTTCACGTTGACATTGTGGTTCATTAAAATGTAAAACAAAGACAAAAGTAAGACTTTAAAATACCGTAGAAACGGGATATCGTCTTTCTATTTGACGAAAATTAGTTTGTAGGTGAATTTTTGAAACATGTGGTGGTCACTGCCATTTTGAAACTATGAACCCAATTTTATTTTTTATTTTAATAGAATAGCAAACGAACATGTAGCAAACGAACGAGATGTTCACTGCAGTCCATGGTCATCCACATCAAACCTCAACTAGGATGAGAGTCCTATCCGAGGTCGTATGTGGATGCGTTGCAACTCATGAGGACTCAGAAAAGAGTAACTATTGTCCGGTGTCTTCTGCCTAACCATACCCTTCAAATAGAAACACAGTAGTTCGCACACTGATGCTTTACGGCAGAAATAAGTAGCGGTGGTGCCGCCGCAGGCGAGCTATCGACATAAGACTCTACCACCATCAATGTGCCCTATTTTTAAAAGTTGCTGTATATTAATTACATCCTGCATTAAAATGTGTATACGTGGCTTGTAACGATTCGGCCTGTGATTATACAAAAATAAACATTAAATTCATTAGGAAAATTAAATATTAGACATAAAGAAATGAAACAAAAAAGTAATTGCAAACTGCATCAATTGTTATACGCGTAACAAAATTAACTGTTTGTGAAGTGATGTCCATAGTTGAAAACTCCGATAGATGGGTTATCAGCTGTAACCGAGTGGGCATTCGTTTAAAATAATTGAAAACCTGACACGAACGTGGTAATCATTTTTGTTTTTTCACAAATCGCGCTTTTATAGTTTCGAATCGTACCGAAAAATGTTACAATAAAATAATTTTTGCACTCTTTCGCGCTTAATTAGTTTATTTATTCTAACTTTAAAAGTAGAAGTAGTCCTACAATATATTTCACCGTGTTAGGAAAAAAAAACCACCCTCCTTTATGTTCGTTTATTACTTTTAAGTTACTTTAGTATTTTGATGTAGTTTTACCTTATTTTAGGAGAATTATTTAGATACATAATACCTACATTTTTTTTAACAGAATAGCAAACGTGTTTGACGTGATATGACGTTTTGCAGAATTTTAATGAACGAAAAGTAAAGATATATCGACGTTGTATATGTTTTGATAATAAAATCGTACACTGTAACGAAGATAAAACGTATGAGAAAGAGTTAACAATAAAACTCATAATGCAATTGTATTCGTGTCAGCTACATTGTAACGATACATTACTCTAGTGTTAGTACTTCGAGATGGAGTTTAATTCTCCTTTTAGTAGCTCTAGCTCGTTCTTGATCCCAATAAATTTTAATTGTTTAGAAAACATTAGAACTGGAACTGTTGCAGAATGTATGTATATTATTTTTATTTGCGAAATAACACTCAATAGGAAGGTTATTTGGAGAGAAGTCCTGTAAAATGCCCCAATAATTACATCATTATCATAATCATCATTAACCCATTACTGTTCCACTGCTGGGCACGGATCTCCTCTTATGGGTGTGAGGGTTTAGGTCATAGTAAACCAGGCTGGCCATATGCAGATTGGTCGACATCACTTGTCTTCGAGAACTTTATGGAGGCATGCAGGTATTCTCACGATGTCTTATGAAGGAAATGATAATTAATAGTGGTGCATGCTGGTATTTTAACCCCGACCTACCGAAACGGGTGGTCGATATTTATAACCACTGGGCTGTCACTCACTTACGTGTGTACCAACTACCATATTTATATTTGTTAAATTTACTTATTTTGCCGTTAGATGCAATATTACACGCTGTAATGGCCGCTGGATATCTTCGTTTAGATTTGTCTCTCTAGACTTTATCAACATTATATCTACTCATACCTACTGGTATTTTTCTAATTCTTTATCCGTATTTGTATAAATTTGCGAGTATGGTATATGATTAATTATAACGGTCAGAAAAATGTAAGATGATGGGGACGACTGCATTTTTCACGAGGCCACAAAATTCCTTTTGTATTTGCCACTACTAAGAAACTGAATCGAAGATGCCAAATTGTGATTACTTTTCTTAGTTTCTCAGCCTCTCTGCCGACCATTTAAACGTTTTGTGTGTTTATTTAAATATAAATAATCACACTGTTTACAAAACACTGAACTACATACTGTACATCCATTTAATGCGTTTTTTCCTTTTAAATTACAGGAAGTAACATTTAGTGTGTTATTAAGATACATTAGATATTCATGTCTTTTTGTGGTCGTGTTATCTACAATCAGTAGCGTGTTATCACGCTAGTACTCCAGGCTTGTCACTGACGAGTAGATAAAAAATCTTGATAAAGCGAGTCCAAAACATCCAATGTATTGATTTTACTAACACGTTTTTCACCCTGGCATTGTTTCTATTCGTATCAGAATATCGCTACATGT
>DWKW01001918.1:0-11772 GCA_018250115.1 Doberes anticus | reverse complement strand
GTTGCTACTCATGAGGACTAAGTTGGAAAGCCTCTTGTCCGGTTTCTTCTGCCTAACCACACCCTTCAAACCGAAACTCAGCAGACTGCAGCTGTACGGCAGAAATAGGAGCAGCGGTGATGCAGCCGCAGACGAGCTTTCGACATAAGACTCTACCACGACCAATGTGGCCGTTATTCTTCTATTTCATACTTTACTGGACAGGAGCCGTTCTAACTCAACCCTCAATAGTAGCAACGCAGCTACGTATAATAAATAATACTTCGTATTAAAGTATTATTCAACCCCATATAGTAATTTGATTCCTATGGCCATGGGCTGTAGTGGCCACTTAACATCAGTTGGCCTGTATACAGTACCTACTCAATTGACTTATGAACGTTACGTCGATATAAGTATGTTTTATGCTATTAATACCTATTACAATTAATTTAAAAATATATTGAAGTAGTTTTTCTGAACACGTGACGAAGTAAAAGTAATAAGGTCACGAATACGAAATAATGTTATTTCTAGAGGTTCCATCTACCTATCTACCTACATACTAACTACCTATATAAAATTCTGGCTAAGGGATACTTATAGTAGCGAAACACGTCCAATCTGTGTCAGGTTTTATATAATCCGCGGAGAGATATTGGCCTCAAAAACATACTTCCACTTCTATCTCATGCCAAATCGATATATATACGACATTCAGTTATTGATAAAAATGATAAAATTACAAATTCCCTGAGCTAGTAACATAATGATTGGATATATTGAATCCAAATAACAGAACAAATGCAGAATTATAATATCAATGAGTTTTATAGAAGTAATTATATTTGACCTCATAACAGCTGTTTTTTTTACTCGGTTTTGCGTATACATATGTATAAGCCGGTGCGATATGCAGACGAATAAATTCTGCGTGAACTCTAAACTCAGTCCTTATATTCTTGCCAAGTTCTCGTAGATGTTTAATTCGTAATCTCAATAAAGATATATCCTTAATCTCTTAAATTATTTGCTTAATTTCCCCTTTTACATAAAAGCACTAAAGGGCTCTTTTAAATGAAAAAATAATAATCGATTTCAACTCGATTAGGAAGGACTGCTTTTTAGCAAAGTTTTCTTCTTTGTTTCAGAAGTTACTTACAAGACATTTTCAAAATTAACATGTAACCAGCCAGGAATTATAACCTTACAAATAAAAGATTAAAAGAAAAATTAAAAGTTAAATTAATTATTGCTGATTCAGCTTTTGCTGATTTTGATGAAAAACGTTATTTAACCTATAATTACCAAATTTGTTTCAAATGATACTGTTTAATGTACAGTATTCCTTTTAGCCACATAGACAAATTGGTTTAAATTTAAATTTAATTATTTACATTTTTTACTATTACCTGGGGTCATCTACGTCCTTTATCAGATCATCTAAAAAAATAAGTTACCACCGTGGCAAAAAATAATCAAGGTAACGGGTCCAGCCAGCTCGGAGAAAAAAAATCGCTTATCTTGTAATGGTGCAACTTCGTTCAGTTAGTTGATTCAGGACGTTTTCAGTACACATTGAGGAACAAACTTATAAACGTCAGCACACTGTTGTACCCTTCCATAAGAGTTGTTTAAAAATATGGTTAATTGATTATCCTTTTTATTACTATTAACGCTATAACAACTATTATTATTGTTTTAAATTGATACAATTTTCCTACTTCTATCGCCTACCCGCCAGGTGTTCGGCATCGCTCGTTGAAAAGCCAATAAGCCCAGGGTACCAAAACAAAATTCATGCATAATTATTATTTCATAAGAATAAACATTTCGCTGGACTACTTTAGGTACTTCTTATAGTTATCAGTAATTTGCGTAGCGTTGTTAAACTAACTTTGAAAGCATAACCCTAAGCTACAACCCACACACTTTCCTGTGTATGTTTAATGAAGTAAGTACCTACAGATTACCCAAAACTAACCAAGATACACGGCTGGGTGACCGTCAACTTCGGAGTAGAATTTTATACTCTTATACTTGTTTACTGGACACTGGCTAGTTATACATCATCACAATGGCTGATTTGAATGTTTCTAACTTTTGGTGAGTCTGTTTACGAGACAGTTAATTGGTTTACTGAATTCAGAGAGGACGAGGATGCTTTGCAAATGTGGCGAATACTTGTCGACCGCCAAAAACGTTTGCTACGAAAAATATTCGAACAGTCGAAAAACTTTTCAGGAGAACCGGACTACATATACACATATGAACAGTCTTAGTGAAACTTTGTTCCAATACGAACAGTAGCAATGCAGACCAACATTTTGTAAATAATTTCTTCGTATGAACTGTTCGATGATGCACAAACTTAATATTACCAGAAATAGTGTCGAGTGGATTATTGTCAATTTATGATATATTTTATTTAGATCACATATAATTGTAAGTGCGTCGCTGGCGAGAAGATAAACGTTTATGATATACCGACTGGTGACCAAATACGGCTATGTAACCGTGACCCGAAGCAAAGCGCCAAAGCCAATCAACGGTATGGTTTGAAATAAACCGTTTAGGCGAAATATCTCTGGTGGTGGTAGTCATGTCGAAAACTAACCTGCGGCAGCAACAACGCTACACCTATTTCTGCCGTAAAACAGCAGTGTGAGAACTGCTGTATTTCGATTTGAAGGGTGTAGTTAGGCAGAAGGCACTGGACAGTAGGTTTTCCAATTTAGCCCTCAGGAGTAGCAACGCATCCACATACGACCTCAGATAGGATATCCACCCCAGTCGAAGTTTGTTTAATGATGATAAAAAAAAGAATGTATAATTTTCCAGTACCTAACCTCTTTTAGCACGACACTCGTACGTTATGCGTTACAGCGTACGGGTAAAATCGGGTTAAATTATTTTTGTCGCGCTTTAACTTTCATAGTGCTGTAGTGCGCCCGATAGAAAATATTACTTCATAATTTTAAACGTGAGACAAAAAATATGCCCACAATATACGTAGAATAAATGTTTGCGATTAAACGGAGACTGAAAGGCTAATTGTAGGAAATTTGTAAGGCATTCGTTTGTCGTCTTGTCTCGGAAAATATTAAAGCGTTTCGAAGAAAATGTCGCTATGAGAACAACGAAGAATGAACTTGTCAAGAAAATGAAAACACTTATTCGTACAACATCGCGGGTTGCACGTTACGTAATAATGCGATATAAAAACTTTGATACTTCATATGAATTGCTAAATGGTTTTCTACCTGGTTCGACTCTACCCAATTTCTGCACATTGGGCAAGGATATGTTGAGGAAACGACGTTACGCGGTTAGACTTTTCAAGTAATAAAAATTCATATAGGCAATTGGCAAAATAGCAAGACTAGCAAACGACTGTATGCCACCTGAGGCCTAAAGTGGTCACTACAACACGTCCAGTGTTTTCTGCCTAACCACACCCGAAAGACAGCAGTGCTCACATTGCTGCTGAGCGGCGGAAACAGGTGCAGCGGTGGTGTCGCCGCAGTCGACATAAGACTGCCACCCGGAGGGGCTATTATATTTAATACTATTCATGTCACCTCATACATGGTTAATTATAAATAGTGAACAATATTTTTAAAGGAATAGCAAACGAACGTGCAGGCCACCTGTTAAGTGGTTATAGCAGCCCACGGACATCCAGTACTTACACTATTATAGTATTACGGTAGAGACAATGCCTGGAATGAAATGTGTATGGAATGGCATATATGTATCGCAGAGATATTTATATCGTAACAGATTTTCAATTCACGATACCCGTTCATAAATTCTTGTTTACCATCGACTGAGAGGCTTGATCCAGTGCTGCTTTGTGTTTTCGATGAAAACAAGAGCCTATTGAGATGTGCTGATATAATGACGATGAAGCTACTGTTTAGAGTGGGTTTGAAGTGACGAAGTTTTAGCATTATGCTTATAACACAAGAACTTACGCTTATCAAGTTATTGCCAGGTTACGGTGGTAAAAGTTTTTTAGCACTTTTCAATCATCATTAAATTAAAACAAACGGTCTGATGAATATTTATATGTTATAGTAAATATAACTAACTAGACGTTTGCATCGATGTGTACTATTCCTTGTGACAATTTCGAAATCATTTAATTTGGGATCGTACCGCTGAAAATTGAACGGTTTGTATCCTAACTCTACGTAGGTAACAGGTGCCGACTATGATATGAAAGTTAGAATTTACGATTAAAACTCAAAGTTTTTTTATTGCTAGTGTTACGGAAGTGTTACATTACCAAAATGTATATATCAGGAGGTACTAACGCATTACATAGAGAACATGAAGACTTAAACTCGTTATTATTACGTAATCGGTAAACACAGTCCGAGATAATACAAATCCCTAAGGACAATAATCATTAAGGTCCACTCAGAAGTAGAGAAAGGGCTGTAACAAAACAGTATTTAATGGCTATTGCCTTTATATTACTGACAAAGACAAAGCTTTTATGTGGGTAGGTATAAAAATTTTACATAACATGTAGTCCATATTTGATAGACATATACATATATTTGCCGATTTATAATGTTTCACAAAAATTAAATAAAATCGAAGAGTAATTTTTTAATTGGCTATTCAAGGCATAAAAAATATACAAACCGCTAATTAGAGACGGACAGACGTTCATGGTATGGTACACAAGTTAACACGACACTGTCTCTAAGTTGCCTTTATAAAAAAGTATCTTCATTAACTAATAATATGAATTTAAAATAGCAGTCGTGTTTACAATAATTAGAAGTTAATCAGTCTAACCAAATTTAAATTAAAAATGTTTATTTGACATTAAGTGTACATAGCTTTATTTGCATAGGTGTTCTGTTTATACAATAGTCTTATTCGCTTTACCATCTTACTAACATACGAAATATTAATACATTATGAGTTCTATAAAGTTAATTCCATTTAATAATTATATTAAACTTTAATTATTGCCTATGTCAATAATTTTATTAGTAAAATTTAACGGAAATCGTTTACCAATGTCATTACGTTACAATAGCATATTCTTATTCTGGTTTTATTTAAATGGGATTACATGACATTTACAATTTCATTTAAAGATTAATAACATATGATTAATATCCATTAAGTTTAGATTTAAAATATTTAAATAGTTTGGGACAAAATATTGCCTATGGGACAGAGTTGTATATCTTGACGCACATTGTTACACATCTTTCGTTGTGTAGTGATGTGTCGAGTATTCTTAGTACTTAGTATTTTTTATCTGGGTGTCTTGTATTTCGAGGATAGATATTAACTTTCGACGTGAACGACGACGACGACGACAACGACAAATTATAATGGTTCCAAGATAAACATCAGGGTAAAGAGAAAAGGTATTTTTTAAGTGGTCTACAAAACATTACGGTGGCTTTCCGCAAATTATTCTAATCTATTTTTTCTGTATAACAAACATTTTATTCATTTCAATGTAATTAACCTAAATCACTAAACCATAGCTTAGAAAGGACGCCACGTACTCACGATACGCCATGATTAACGAACTTTGGACAGAAGTTTTTGTAAGCCTATGTAGTACATAAATAACTATGTAGTTCAAAAATAACCCACACCTGATAATCGGTATGTGTCGGTTCTTTTCCTCTTAGTGAGTGACCTGGCGGTTCATTCAAAGTATTTAAACTACGAGAGACATGGATCGAAGCGGGGGTGCGCGCGCACGGTTGCGCCGCAATTGCCACGTCGCCTCATACGAGCAAAGAGACCAATCCATCGGTTTCTATTAATATCCCCTCTCGCACAAAAAATATTCAGCAAAAACATCAAGGGCGCTTCTCTGGAGTTTCGAGCACGTTTCAAATAGGGCAGGATGGATGCAGGGATATAAGTTCTCACACATATTTTTACTAAGTATTCGTAATATTGGTTTTGATATTAACGCCAACGTAATAATTGATTAGTCTACCGCCACGCAATACGATAAGCAGACAACAGTTTTAAACAATACTTATGTACTATAATAATACGTAGTACATAGGAGACTCAAGAGACTACATGAGAAGATTAACTTTCATTATCGATAAAAATACTACTGAAATACATAGTTAACAGACATACATATGTATGCCACAAATAAGCTACGACCAATTACTATACGTCAATCGAAATAAAAATATGATTGAGAGCCCTCAAATTCCATTCAATTCTTCGTCTTTATAGAAACAATTAATTTATTCACCTCACCTAAATTTAAAAGTACCAAGGGATTGAAACACATTAACTTATGTATTTTACCGAATTTTAATTCAAGAAATAATGTAATGTATTTTAGTCGAAATATTTCGTATCGTAAGCACAGAATCAATAACTAAGGTAAGTAATTCCAACCCACGTTCAATGAACAACAAGATTATTTCATATATGTATATAGAACATATATATAGAAAGTTTTCATTTTTGTTTTTTAATAATGATTTATAACGGCCGTCGATTCAATCGAACTCTGCTTTTATAAAGATTGCAATGTGGGACTGTATTGCAATGGGCAAATACAAGCACAAAGAGAAACGTCAGTGGACAAATAGCTATTATATAGTGAACGGAACGGCAGCTCGTACGAGGCTATTCAACTACATACGAGTAGTTACATTGTCTTCGACACTGAGCGGGGCTTATTCAGAAAACTGTTGTTTAAGCTGTGATAACACAGTGCTGGTACATTTCAGTATGAAATACTACCTGTTCAGACGGGCGCACTTTAGAATTATAAAATATGCATTAATACATACCGTTTACCATCAATACCTCTCTCTTTCCGCTCCACGTCGAGCTATTTTTTCTAGCAGATAATTCTCAAATCTGAATATGAGGGCGCAATTTAAATCATTTTGTTACGCTTACAAGCTTCTGCTCGATAAGGTCCTCCTTATTCTATAACTAGTAGGGAATAATTTTGTTCATTATTATTATACTCAAACATTTTGTGTTCGTCTAATTGAGGAAGCCTGGTAAGAAATAGAGCAAGGTTTCAAAAGGAAAGCCCGAATTACGCCTACAAAATGTGAGTCAATGTGTCAGGGGCATAACATGGTGTTTTTTCCATAAAGGAACAGCTCGGTCATCAGAGCCATCATACCCCTGTCCCCTCTCGGCCCAACTCACCACCCCCAATTCCCCCCTCGTACTGATTCAAAGAGTTAATATCCGATTATGCCGGTGAATTGAGTATTTTGATTTCGTTCATTGTCGGCTCGATCATTGAATTCCAAGCGGAACAGTCAGCCAGATATGTATTATTTATCATTATGGATGTGCAATGTATATGTAACTACTACCCATCTCTGTTTATTATATTGAAAATTGTTTGGAAATTTTAGAATAAAAATTAGTACGTTCTGAATGTGTATAATAAATGTTTTGAATCCGAATTATGTCCAGACCTCTTCTTCTCTGGAGTCGATTGTGTTCCTTTTATTCATAAGGACAGTTTCATAAAAGGTCAGAGTAGACGCGGGGGCGTGCCATCGTTAACCCGCATCCTAAGGCGCCCGACTGTCTGCCGTCTATTCTGGCAGAGACTGGATCTCAACGCCAACTAGGTTAAGTATGGAAAAAGCTTTTGTGATTACATTTACGCTTCACATTGTGTATCTATACATACATACATCACAATAAAATCTTTGGCATGCGGTTTAAATAAAATATTACTCTTTATCAGTACTTCGAAATGAAATATGTGCATTATAAATCCTTTATTATAACATTACAAGCGTTTATAATATTACTGACAATGCAATTGGATCAGATCTGCGTAGTGTAGACACACTACGATCTCGGGGCTCTCGAAAAGCATTGAAACATCGCATTCACTATGACAATTGTAGGATCACAACAATCTCGCCAACGTCGCTCTCCCCGTAACAAAAAGATGCATTTGATAGAGCAAATATCACTATTAATATCCAAAGATCCAAAATTTCACAGCCTTTGCAAAGTTCATCTCCTTAATTCAGTTTAAAATATAAAACACAAGAAGAAAATATGATTAAGAAACGATTTGCGAGATAAGATTTTCAGTGTACAACGGTTGGAACATTTAGAACACAGGAGATGACGGTCTGGGCTGACCTTTAGGTAAACGTGTAACGCGTCGAGGCAATAAAGTTCTTTTAGTAGCGCCTAAGATATAATATTGATAGCAAAGGTTATAAATAGTACCTACACTACCGATTTACTGGGACATCTGGTGCAAAAGTTAAGAAGTTATTTGATAAACGAAGCTAAATTATTTTTTAGTTGTTCCTAAAACTATAAGTACTGAATTCGAAAACATAATGTATTTACACGATTATAAGACGACAAAAAGATATTTTGAAGCCAGTTAATTGCAAACATACTTCAATTGCGCATCTTTTATGAACACAACAGCAAACGAACAAACAGGCTACGTGATGTTCCACGTAAGGCCCATCGACATCCATTTCATACCTCAACTAGAACGGGAGTGCTATCTGAGGTTGTGTGTGGATGCGTTGCTACTCTTGAGGACTAAATTGGAATGCCTCCTGTCCAGTGTCTTCTGCCGAACGGTGTGCTGGTTTAGGGCAGAAATAGGTGCTGCGGTGGTGCCTCAGGCGAGCCTTCAACATAAGACTCTACCACCAGTACAATTCTACTGCAATAGATGTTTAATTTTTTGACGTATTTGACTACATAAAAATTTATGAAGTTTATTTTACATCGTCACACAACGTTAACAAAGTTGGTAATGTTATTTTTAGCTATGCAGTAAAAAGGTCTGCATTCATTTTTAAGGGCTCGTAAAAGCTGAGCATTGCAGTGCATGGCATGTTAAAAATGAGTAATGATTGTAATTGAAGGGTGGGAGCGCTATAAATAGTTGAACCCCCGCGACGCGCGCCGCTCCTCAGATATTGTTATTTACAATGTTCACGTAATAAATAAAAAAGATTGTGAGTGATAGCCTAGTGGCTACGCATCTCGACTTTGCTATGATGGGTCGAGGTTCAAATCCCGGCACTAGTTTTTGAAATATTATCTATTCTTAATTTTCGAAATTATGTGCGTTTTATGAATAATTACTCGCTGTAACGGTGAAAGAAAACATCGTGAGGAATGAGGAATGCGAAGTCCGCCAATCCGCACTTGGCCAGCGTGGTGGACTATGGCCTAAATTCTCGCATCTCAGGGGAGACCCGTGCCCAGCTGTGGGACATTAATGGGTTAATGAACATGGGATATTTCTGGAATGTACCGTCTAAGGTGATCCCATAAATCTAAAATTATATTACAAATTTCTATTTGTTTGTTTTTAAATAGTAGGTAAACTTAGTCATTTCAAAGTTACGACGTAACATTGAAATGGTTAGTTTAGAAGGAGTCACAGTTTCGAAAATAACCCGCGACAAAATTGTAGCCTTAAAACGAGCGCTTTCAATTAATTGAATCGTTTGTATAACAAAATACTACTTTGCTTTCTTAAATATATTGATCGTCTTATATGTTTCATCTACATACCGTAGACGGGTGTGACTAATCACCTCCACATGTCTTACTCAGGTATTTATGTAACCCATGTAAAAAAATGTAACCCATTTATTTGAAATGTAGTCTAACAAATGTTTATACCGATTTCATACTGAGAGTATCGTAAACGAATCATGTAAGTTGTTTGTCTTATAAATTGTACCTTCTAAATAATTCTTATAAATTAATTAATCAAAACTCTCTCCATCCATAATGGATTTGATTATAGTAGTCTTATATTGACGGCTCGATAGCTGCTTCGGTTTAAAGAGTGTAGTTAGGAAAACGGCACTGGACAGGAGGCATTCCAATGTAGTCCTCAGGAGTAGCAATGCAACCACACACTACCTCGGGTCTGCATGTCCAAGAGCTGCAGAGACCACTTCATATAAGGTGGCCTACATAGTCCTTTGCTATTCTGTTTATATGTATAAAAAAAATGGTTATCTTTTCTCAAAATCACAGCTGCCCAAAATTACATACAGGTTCTAAATCGTAAAATAGTAATGTGCCCAGACCTACTACGCCTATTTTTTGGACCTATGCTCGTTCAGCTGACACCCTATTTAGGGTTCAGTAAAACACGAAACCCTTATAATTTTTTCCTGTATGTCTATCTATCCGTCCACATGTCACAGCTATTTGACTATATAATCAGAAATTTAAAAGGAAGGTGTTTTCTGTTAAACAGTACACAATGGCGTAGTGAAATGTAAAATAAACATGTGGGTTATCGTTAGATATGTCTTGAAAAATTATTAAGAAGTTTCATTCACATGAAGATATTTATGTAACAGTCACTAATGAAGACTACCATAAAGTAATACCACTCCTATCATAACCTTTCAAATATAAAAAAGAATAAAGTTTCATAAATGTTGGATATACATACATATTATGTATATCTTAATTATCGATTGAATTTTTGATGTTCAAGGAAGATTTGTACTCTCTATTTGTGAAAGCGTTATTTATTAAATTTTCAATTGTTCATTATATCACATGCAACATAAGTTAAAAATTACAGACTAATTCAAGAGTTATAATCATGATTCATACTAAGTTAATGGCCTTCCATGATATGCTGACAACAAAACATTTTTTTAATGTTATCTTATCGTAATTGATACTTTTGTAGCTATGTTGTGAGTCTAAATGATTTAGGAATTGTTAAAATCATACTTCCACAATAATGTAATATTATCTACAGCACACAAAATGCCCACTGTACAAACAAGATTACACAGAGAGGCCTGTTCTGTGTTCTTTCAGATTAAGACTGTGGTCTGATGACCTCGACATTGAGTAAAAAACACACATGACATAACCACACTCAATGTTCAAGCAAATTTGAATGATCTACCCAACCACAAGTCTTACTATAAGGTTCAATATGATATATATTAATTTTGTCGGAAGTGTATTTCATAGTACAAGTATAGATGGGTATTAGGCACAATTAGGAGCACAAATGTGTGGTCAAAAATAAAACTTCATTAATTTGTTATCTGCATGTGCTGGAAATACAGGCAATGATTCACCTTTAACATAGTATACTAATATGGAGCAGAAGAGCTGATATACAATTTTATAACCACATTGCACAAAAAGTTTAGTTGTATTTACAAACTACATTTACAAATTAGTATCGAAAACAAAAGATATAATAAATCAGCTCCGTATAACACAATGCCAAACCCATGACTGCATAAATCTTCCCTATATATTATGTATTTTTTTCTTTAAGTAAGTATCAGTTGTAAAAGTATGAAAATGCAACTGTAGAAACAAGTGCATATCCATTACTACATTTCACCAGAATCAATGATTGAATGCCAATCACTCCTCAAAGTGCGTATAAGTCAATTTTAAATTCCCAAAGTCACAAGCATTTACATATTGTCCCTAGATTACAGTTTTATGCGATGGACTTGTAACATCATTGCAGCACTCATTTTTGTAACAAACAGTATACTGCAAATGTGTTGTATTCTAGTTTAAATGATGTTGTTATGCAAAGTGGCGACACCTATTTCTGCTGTGAAGCAGCAGTGTGAGAAATGCTTTGTTGCTGTGTGGAGGCATTCCAACTCAGTCCTATGGAGTAGCAACGCATCCTCATACAACCTCAGATAGGAGTTCTGTTCTAGTTGAGGTTTAATGTGGATGTCCATGGGCTGCAGTGACCACTTAACATCAGGTGGCTTGCATGCTCGTTTGCTA
>DWKW01001917.1:0-11774 GCA_018250115.1 Doberes anticus | reverse complement strand
GTATATGGCGAAAACGTCGCGTGCGGTAGTCGTGGTGTATCAACAGATTTAAATGGTGCCACTAGTTTGAACAAGATAGGTTCAGAAGAACATGAGATATAGATTGACCCTTCTATGGTATGCGCTGTAGTATACTCAAGAGGTCAATTGAAATGGTTTTTTTTTTAACACTCCTTTGCGGCAAGGAGGCAGGCAATAGTCATTATAAAATAATAAATCCACTTTATAATACATTTGAATTAAAATTTATCTCCCAATTCTAATCCAAATATTAGTGATAATCCATGCAAGAACACTTACAGCTTAGTAGTCACTTGTCAGTCATTCAGAGGGTCCAGGGTTCAATTCCTAGCGAGTTCATATCATTTGGTGTCCTTGTTACCAGACACAACACCCTAGAAAGGGCTTGGTGAGTGTGGAGAAATATTTAATACTGTAATGAAGTCATATAATCATCATTTTCATTTTAATTTTTCATTCATTTTTCATTTAAAAACAGTCTACTCTATGTAGAACTGGCATACAATATACCTTATTTTTTTATATATTAACCAAATAGCAAAGGAGCCTGCAGGCCACCTGATGTAATCACTGCAGCCCATAGACATCTATGTCCAACCTCAAATAGAATTATAGTTTTATCTGAGAATGCACATAGATGCATTGCTACTCTTAATTGAGGAGTTTGCTGAAATGAATCCCATCCAATGTGTTCTGCCTATCCACACTCTTAAACCGAAACACAAACACACTTATATTTTGCGACAGGAATAGGTGCACCAGTCGTGACGAGCCTTCGATGTAAGGCTAACTCAAATTATTTGAGACCTCAAATTTTTCCACATATTCCAATTGTATGCAATTCCCCGAAAATTCTCTCTTAGCATCTGTCTACATTATTAGAAATAATATATATGACAATGACATAATATGACACTGTAATAATGAAATTATTGGAAGTCATCTAAAGTAGGCAAATGTTGTTATCATTTTCATAATTTTGATGCATGTTAAACTGTGTCTTCCGGTTATCTTTAGAAACAATTTTAAGATGCTCCATTTACATCTGAGCTTCTACCACACTCCAGTGAAAGGAACATGACATTATTATTTCATTTCTGATGTTGGTTATGATAATGATGATGGCATCCCATAGATAGTAGACAGCGTGGTAAAGCATTGGGGATGATGACAAACAAATAATCTTGAGAAAGTATATGTATATAAAAAATGTATTGAAAATTAGCTTTTTGAAATCTGGGAAACTGATTTCTACACCAAGGGGTTGATAAAGACCACTTTGGGTATCCCTTACTTACGGAATATAATTTTATTTATATTTCACATACCAATGGTCAATCAACTACTTAGTAGTTGTGACTATGAGAGGATATGTGTTAACAATATAAGTACACCCAGTCCTTTTTTTGCATAGCATAATTTTAACAAATTTCATATTCATATGAGTGAATGATTTCTGCATCAAATTGTGCCTGAAACAACTGTTCTAGAAGATCGAAGGTGGTATAAAAGTAAGTACAAGTGTTACATAGATATCACAAGGTTTGATGGTGACCACTTTTCAATTGATAAGTTGTATACCAGTTTGTCAGAAGTTTATATAAAAATTGTAAGTAGCTTTTATAACTAATGCTTCACGCTCATTGTTCCGCTTCATGTCATAATTCCATATTGATACACAAACCCTCGACTGGGGACAGCAAGGTTCACAATTTACATTTATGCCTTGCTATGAGACAAACCTAGATTCCTCAAAGTAGCAGACCAGCATGGTTAATATTGTGCCATACACTTCATCCCATCTGGTTAATATCCCTTATCCAAAATATATCCATGCTTTGTATCTCATTCCAAAATATGTCATTATTTCTTTGTCCTAATTGTGTACACAAATAAATAAGAGGAGATATAAAAAACAAAGATTGGTGCTGTATTACCATAGCATATTTGGTTTGGCAGGCTAAATCTAAGGACTTCAGAATAACTGAGGAGTGAAACAATTTTTTTTATTGTATTTGGAATACAGGCCACCGATCCAGACTTGACCAGCAACTTGGGGTAGGGCTGAAATCAATCACATCTCTGAGAGAAGACTGGCCAGCAGTGGGACAGTATTGGGTTGATAATGACTTGGAAAGCGGACCACAACGCCAAAGAAGGCGAAACAAAACAAAAGATAAACCTGAAGTAATATGTTAGCAAAACCAATCACACTTCAGTGAACATAACATGACCCATTTTAGACACAAAAGATATTCTTTATATTAATATACACCTGTGACCTGCTTTTGTAATACGTATTCCATGCATGCAATATATAATTCGGTATTTGCCACTGTCATACTAATTCGGGTTAGTTAGATTCTGCTTAGAGCTACGTTTGAAAGTTGACGTGTGAATGCACAAAATTAACGCTCTCCAGCAAAATGCAGGTAGGTTAAAAACAAACGAAGGATGCACATCATAGTTACCTGATTGGTTGGGTCCATTCTGCTGGCTTTCCTCTGACGGTTTCTCTTTCAACGCAGGCAGCAATGTAACAGCTGACATAGCTTACTTATAACACTCTAAGTCTCAGTCTTCTCTCAATATATTATCTCTACTAAATTTCTAAAATAACTATACAGTATTTACAAACTTGTTCCAGAATTATTCTATCACCTAAGTATTGTTTATATCACAGACTTTTCGTTTTTCACTAAACAATAAGAATAAAAACGTCCATTTAAAATAATATCAATATTTACAAGACTCTAGGTATAATATACTTATTTACACATTAAAATCTAACTTTTATCAGCTAATTTAACAAATACGCTCTAGCGGTCACAAGATACTCATAACTAAAAGAATTTATCAGTTTTCAATGCAAAAATATATAAAACGTCCGCCATATGCCTTTTGAGAACAGTGCTATGCGGATAATTTATGTTATACGTATTACATGACGTTATTTTATATAAGTTGTGATCATCTTAATTTGTCTGGATTATATCCAGTTGCCACAGTTTCATTTTTTAAGACAATACAGCGTTCTTTGTGGCAAGGAGATTTCGTAGCTGGCAGAAACCAGTGGTAATATTTGTAACAGAAAATGAATTTCAATTTATTCGTTATAAAAAAGTTTGAAATATATTAATTAAGCGACATTGTAGAAACAATTAGTTCGATTTTATTTTAAATTATATATCAAAATCATCACTGCAATGGATCTCAACATTCTCGTTTTATCTAAACCTTTTAGAACAATAGTTGAATTGCTTTAACTTTACTGTTCAAAGCTAAAATTATAGTTAAAGTTTCATACCGACATCTATGTAATAAAAATAACGTATGGCAATAAATACTTTTGTCGTTTGTTATTTGTGTCATGAGTAAAACTTTATATTTTTTTCTATTGCCAGGTGTTAACAGTATTTCTTTTTTTAAATAAAAATACACTAGTTTAATAACAAATGGGGGGTAACTTTGTAGCTATAATGCAACTTATGAATAACTATATTCTTAACGTAATAATAATTGATCGGATTGCCATAACTAGAGCTTTTGTTATGTTGTCATTGCCCATTCCCATTTGATCTCAAAAATATTTTTTTTCTAAAAAAACTAAAGCAAGAGAGGTATCAAATGAATTCAAAATCATTTCAATAATTTCACACATTACTTATGCGAGATAACAGATTTCCATATTCTGTTAATTTTGGCGCCAACTGGCGGCCGATGTAATCTATTGTCTTATTTCCATCACGGAGTACTTTAAAACATATCCATGGACTCAACTTTTAAACAAACGTTTTATTATTGTATTCAGTGCCGGCGATAGGGACACTGATACCCCGGCAAGTGTTATAGCTTAAGGAAATCAATAATGAGAGTAAATTTTTTGCTGAAGCAATGTGAACATATATTATTATTACGAATTTCGCGTAGAGTACAGAATTACGGGTATGCAGCATGGGAGGCAGAGACTTCAAACCTCGGCGCCCTCCCAAATTTTTCATCGCGCTAACAAGAAAATAATTGGTAAATCCACAGAATATGTACTTTATGTTTTGACTAAGTAGCCGCTCACAACTCAAAAAAGATCTTAAATAATTTGATATTTGACTGACAGGACAGCTTGTATTACTTGTCAGTTGTCAAATTTGTATGAGCGAACTTATTTCGCGATTTGAAATTAATGTTAGGTTATTTATATGATCAACACGAACGATACGGAAAAATATTAAAATGTTGAGTATAAAAGATTTGCGTATTCTACAAAACTTAGCGAGGTACAGCTCAACAGCCCCTACAGCATTTGTCAATCGAAATCCAAGAAATTTAGAACGTCTCCGAATTGCCAGAAAACCTGATGGTTACCACTTAGACAACCCAGGAAGAAAATTTTGGCACAAGTAAGCTAATTTTGCATAGTCGTTACGCTTTAACTTATTTGTATAATATAATATAAGTTACCCTTAATATAGCCTTTGTTACCTTCGTTTTTGTTTCATCCATCATCATTCATGCATCCTCCTTTGGAGATCCACTGCCTCCCGCGATTGGCGCCACTGTATTCGGTCCTGCGCCTGCTGAATCCAGAGGTTTCCCGCTGTTTTCCTCAGATCACCAGTCTATCTGGTCGGTGGGTGCCTTATCCTCCTTTTGAAGTGATGTGGTCGTAATTTTTGATTCTATACTCAATATTAAAGATTCTCATGGGTTAAATTATCTTATTACGATCTTACGGTAAATAAGTACTAAGACTCGCTGAATGTCAGCAGTTTATGAGTATTTTTGTGCATTGTTTTTGGTCATACTTATACCCTTATATATTATTATTGTTAACAGAGAGATTAAATTCAGGGGAAAAATTCTTCTAAAATTATTTGAGTATTCAACATTTGAGATCGCTAGTCTTGAATATAATATAATTTCCAAAGCTCCAGAAGTTTGTCAGAGAGAAATACAAAATTTACCCTATAAAATAGTGCAACTTACATTGTTTTTATTGATATCAATTTTCCACATTCTTGGGTAATATGATAGTATTTAAGAACTCAGTTTGTTAAGAAGAACAAAAAAACAAATATAAATTAGTGTTAACAAGATATTTATTGCAGTTCATATAACTTTAGAGCTGTTTCAGAGTGGGAACTAAATTTGAAGCAAGAAAAGTTCAGATTTTAGGGACATCAATATCCTCAATGTTATCTTTTGTTAGGTATTATTAGAATATAATTTAATTGATTTTCTTATTTAATTCTACAGGCTTCAATTGAACAGCAGCAACCGTTTGGTGTCAGCGCAAGTGGTCCACTTCATAAATGGTCCTGTAGTTGAGGCACGCACATCTGAATGGGCTCTACGCAAACAGCTCTACAGTGTCACAGACACAAGTGCATATATTAATCTGGGACGTGTGTTTGCACAACGCTGTCTGGAGTGTGGTATCGCTGAAATGTATTGTGATTTAAAGCCTAGGGAAGGTAGTAAAGTCGAGAAGTTTCTACAAGAGGTTGTCAAAGGTGGTGTCAGGTTAAATGAAATGGATGTCTACAAGAAACCACGTCCATCAGATTTGTTGAGACCTGAGAAGCCTTGGGAAGTGACTGCAGATTAGATTAAGGTTTAGCTGTTGGTTACTATAATTTAGTTAGTAATAAAGTAAAATTATGATCCACACCTGTGTTTTTGTTTATTTTTTGTCAAACAAATAAAAAATTGGTGTATGACTATGTTTATAATAATATACCGAAAGTTATTTTATAATTACTTTATGCTAGTATAGGATTACGTTTAATTTTTTTGTTAGAATGTAAATAAAATTTAATGCTAAATATATACATGATAATATATTATGTGTAATAAATGACAATGACTTAATTTGAGTGAGTTTTATTTCTGGACTACTTTGAACGCAGCGTTAAGACATTTAGATCCTTTTTATTGTCAATCGTTTTACTATTTACCTTTAGTCTCTTTATGAAATTAAAAATAAGTTTTTGTTTATTTTCTTAGTAATGTTTACTTAATAGGTTATCCAAAAAGACCTTCTTATAAAATAATACATAAAGTAGATCAATTGATCGAAAATGAAAATGGCGGAATTCGTAATGGCGTCTGTTTCTCATCGCACAGAATCGAAAAACATAGAGCTGACTCTTTCTTTCACATAGCAAATCCCATTTACGACTAGGCACGCGTATGATCAATATGTCCACGTGACTTGTCGTCAGTCTCGCTCCGCTCCACTCGCAAGTCGCGTAATTGCAAATGCAAAATGTGGAAACGTTTGTGTTACTGTAGAATCAAAATATATTGTGGTTAAGTAATAGTGTAAATTTTAACAAAATGCCAGCATCAATCGGTGTTAATTTGCGTGTTACTGGCCACTGTAGCCAGGGCGGGAGAAAGTATATGGAAGACTTGTTTTCCGTTGCGTATCAACAAACCGAAAATGAGAGGGACTTGGAATACGCTTTCTTTGGAATATACGATGGGCATGGCGGTGGTGAGGCTGCAGCATTTGCTAAGGAGCATTTGATGGACTCAATAGTTAAGCAGCGTCAGTTCTGGTCAGATAACGACGAGGACGTGCTGAAAGCCATTCGTAATGGTTACATGTTGACCCACTTGAACATGTGGAAAGAACTAGGTAAATGTCAAAATGTTCGCGTGTTTAACTGATTCTAATGTCTTGAGATCGTCTCGCGATGCTCGAGAGAATTCAAGGAGAACGAAGAGTGATTGTATCAAATGTTTTTGTTGACCTTGCTGTATCTGTTTGCTCAGTATTTTTTCTAGAGTGCTTTGACATTGACTTGACAAAAGAATTTCAAATGGTTGTAGTTGTTTTGTTTTGAAAAGATGTTAGATAACGTATCGCTGCGGTCACACAAGTTGTGGTTGCACAAGATTTTGTGGTCCCACACACAAACACTGGGCCAAAGTGAAAGCAGTTTTGCTAGTTTCAATTTTTGTGCAGTTTCGTATTGCCTCTTACCAAAAGTTCGTAGCAACAGAGGTCACATCAATTCCCAACAGCCAGGACAGCCAGTTTTATTCCATATTCGTTTAGCTTTGCTTAGCTCAGCTTTGGATTTGGTAATATACTATGAACATTTATCTGTAAAATTATCAACAACCAATACTATTATAGACATTTTATTGCAATGTAGTTGTAGTTAAGAATCTCTAAATCCCGTTACGGCAGAACAAGGTTCGAATCCAGGACTCATCTATGTCTAGTACTTTTGCATATGACAAGTGCATGCATAATTTATGACACTTCTAGTTTTCACTTTTAGTGTTAGCAATCAGTTTAATCCTAATCTGTACATATTCAAGAAAAAACTTGGTACATGAGAAAACAAAGTCACAGGCGGAAGTACATATGTGGAACTTTGTGAATTTGTTTGGATTTTTGTTACTCAAATAAGTGTTAACCATTGAGATTTAGAAATATTATTAGTATATAATACTATTCATATTTAGAAGTAACTTATCTCACAGCCAAACAATATGCAGTAGTTCAACTATAGTGTTGTTAAAATAACATTTTAGTTTTGAATTCATAATAGGCTAGCTGTGCCTTGAGGTTTCACCCGCGTTAGGGTTGTGTTATGATATCCTTTTTGAACCATCTTAATCCATTCCTGTTGAGAAATAATATTACTGTAGTTCTTTGCAATGCCGAAATAAATAGCAAATCTATTCTAACTAACTAACTACTACTACTACTACTAGTCTAACTGTAAAAACATAATGCTTTAATTGAAACTTGCAATTCTTTTTATCTTTATCTTATATGAACATGAAAAAGTAGATATTGTGACATAACTGTAATAGTTAGACATACGGTATTGCAGACTTTTTTGTATATATTGATGTCCTCTATAAAACTTTAGTACATTATTTTGCTCTATTGTCAATAATATCAGCAATGTACACAATATAAGGATTTTTTTCACACTTTGGGTTACATTATTGAAGTTTTCATACAGATACCTCAAATTTTTGAAAATATTCTATCGCATGTTCATCAGGAATTATGTAGGATTTGAATGGTAGAAGAATTATTTAAATCAGTCTAGTGGTTTTGGAGCCTATTCAATGCAAACAAATGTATAGGTGGAATGTCATTGTTACTTTTTATTGACGTTTTCTTTGATAAAAAAATAAACAAGGTGGAGTTGAGACTAACAAAGAAGAAATTCCTTTTTCTTTTTCCCTATCAACATTTGGTGACCATGATAATAAAAATGAATAATTCCATCTGCTGGATACTAGAAGCTTCTGTTTCCTTGAAGCTTTACTAGCAGTTCATTCTCATCTTACTTCAACACAGACAAAGGTGTCAGAGACAGAGATTGTGTTGGCGAAGCCGACAAAGAAGGAAGTAGAAATGTGAAATGTTGAGGATAGGGAAAAATGAAAAGAAATTTCTTCTTCATTGGTTTCAACTCTATCTTGTTTATTTTTCGATTATAGGAAATAACAATGACATTGCACAAATACATATACTATACTAGTATTACTGGCCTGAACAGGTGGCACTGCCCAATTACAAGATGGTGTTTGAGTCTTATATGGAAGGCTTGCCTGCAGCAGCACCACAGTGCAAGCAGCAGTGAGAGAATTGCTGTGTTTCGCTTAGAAGAGTGGGGTTCGCCAGAAGACACTGGACAGGAGGCATTCTAACTTAGTCCTCAGGAGTAGCAACGCATCGACATGCAACATCAGATAGAACTTCCGTCCTAGTTGATGATTGATGTGCAGGTCCATGGGCTGCAATGACTGCTTAACATCAAGTGGCCTGCATGCACATTTGCTATTCTGTAAAAACATTGCATAGTGTAGTTGAATACGACACAAAGTTAGGCATCATCTAATAATATTGTGCAATAAGGAAAAATGTATAAAATAATCTGTGTGTTATCACAAAATTAGTTTTTAATACATATTGTAATATCTTAGCTAATAATTAACAAATGTAATTAAAAGTCCATTCTAACAAATGTCTCGTTAAGTAAGAATTTTTTTTTTTTCAGAAAAATGGCCGAAAACAGTTACCGGTCTGCCAAGTACAGCTGGCACTACAGCGAGTGTAGCTTTTATAAGACGTGGTAAAATTTATATTGGACATGTCGGTGACTCTGCAATTGTCCTCGGTTATCAAAAAGATGGTTTGTATTGTTATTTTGTAATGTAATTAATTGGAGAAAAGTGAGCTGTGACTTCATAAAATTCTTCATTGGTAGAGGTTAAGAAAAGTTGCAGTGGGGGAAAAGCAAGGTCATCTTTCCAGCTAAGGTCATTATGTCAAGTGGTAATGCAGATAAGAGCTACATCATTGAATTTTTTAATTACTTATATTTAGCTCCTGATATTATTATTTCTTTATATAAACAGAAGAGCAAACAAGTATGCAGGCCACCTGATGTTAAGTGGTCTCTGCAGCCCACTTGACTTGGACTTAAACGTGGACACACCTAAAGTTGTGTGTGGATGTTTGCTATTCCTGAGAACTACATTGGAATGCCTCCCATCCAGTGTTGTCTGCCTAATTACACGCTACAAACCGGAATATAGCAGTTCTCGCACTGCTGCTTCACGGCAGAAATAGGTGCAGCCGTGGTGCCGCCGCAGGCGAGCCTTCGACATAAGAATATCACCATCAAACCATTATTTTACTGTTACCAGCTAACAAATAGTGATATTGAACTGAATTGATATAAAACTTTAATAAATAATTACCTGGACGCCCGGGAAAGTTTCTGATATAATGCCATTAACATTTAATATGTGGAGCGCAAGCTGGTGCAGAAATTAGGTTGTTTCATACAGGTTAAAAGTAGTCTATGTGCTTGATGTGTATGTGTATAAGTGACAGTTTTGAAGATCATGCAAACAAAGTCATTGGCAACAGCTAGTTAATAGGTAAATATAAGTCACAAAGGTAATTAATGCAGAAATATAAAAAATTAAAGATAAGCTACAAATATACAATGTTATATTATGTTATATTAAATATATAAATATGCAATGCTTAAAGTAAGCTGAGACTTAATTTTGATCAATGAATGAATTCTTATTATATTTGTTTAAGTATCAAGTGAAAGTTCTTGAGTTCTAACTTTTATTATCCATACGGGTATGGCGGCGTGGTCAACGTGCGGTCTGCCGGTCGGAGGATCTTGGGTTCGATTCCCAGAAATTTAAATGATGATTGAATTTAGATTTCTGTACTTGGTCTGGATGTTTGTGTGTCCATGGCACCCACAATACAGGTTGAATCCTACTGTGGGTGATGTGGGATGTGGGTTGGGTGATGTGGGGATGTGGGTGCTATGGGTGTGAAACTTTATTTATTCATTAACTTTGCGTTTTGTACATTTAAATTTATTATTTTGTCTAAAGTTTTTTTTTATCCCAAGTCTACAATTATTTTGATAATACTGTAAATTTTAAAATAACCATTATAACTTTTGTTTAAATGTGTTATGTTTTAGGTTCTGAGGAATGGGCAGCAAAACCCTTGACTTCAGATCACAAGCCAGAGTCTAGAATGGAAATAGAGAGAATCCAAAGATGTGGAGGCAAAGTGGTATCGAAAGCAGGTGTACCAAGGGTTGTGTGGAATAGGCCTCGACCAGGACACAAAGGACCGATAAAGAAAAACACCCCCATGGACGAAATACCCTTCTTAGCTGTAGCAAGATCACTAGGTGATCTATGGAGTTATAACCCACAAAATGATGAATTCATTGTCAGCCCTGATCCAGATGTAGGAGTTTTAACTATCGACCCCTCGAAGTTTAGGTAATTATTATATTTTTTTTATGAAACGTCCTGCAATGGTGCAGTGAATTAGACAAGAGCAGCTACAAGTTATAAGCGGGTACAAATCGTACAAGTCTATAGTAAAGAGGATAAGTCCACAAATCAACACCAAATAATATAATAGCAACTAAACTGACTTTTCCTTGGTGACTTGTTCATGATGTGTTAAAATACTGATGTACTTGTAATACCTACAATGCTTCCTTTAATTTCTATGTAAGGTTATTTATTAGGTTTTGTATAAGAGTGTATATTAAGTTGTGGTTAATTATCAACCTATTATTATCCCACTGCTCTTTATGGGTCTGCTCTTCGAGATGAGAGTTGTCATAGTGCACCACACTGGCCAAGTGCAGATTGGCAGATTTCACATGCCTTTGAGAACATTTTGGAGAACTCTCAGGCATGCAAGGTTCCTCACTGTGTTTTCCTTCAATGGTAAAGCAAGTGATAATTAATTTCTTAGCACATAATTTTGATACTATTATAAATAGCAATTTTGAAATTAAGAAGATTGTGCCGCGATTTGAACCCCCGACCCCGACATCGGTGCGGGTGGTCTAGATTCTTAAACAGTAGGCTGTCACTCACTGTTCCGTTGAGTTTATGAACTGAAAATTACACAGTGACACAACCTCATCACATTAATATTCAGAATTGATTGAGTAGAGTTGCATGACAATCAATAGCATCTAGGGCTCACAAATCAAGATGATATTGATAGCCCTATCAATAATTGCTGGTGATCCAAAAAACAATTGATATCATAAATACTATTATTTACAGAAACTATTACTGCTATCAATACTATAATCCATCTATATCAGTAATATTGTATCTACACACACCGGCACAATTAGGGGAACACGAACAATGAATTTATTTTCTATAATTTTTTACTCTTACAAAATAATCACATTGCCTCA
>DWKW01001916.1:0-11776 GCA_018250115.1 Doberes anticus | reverse complement strand
CTTTTGACATTCTTGGCATTTATTCATTTTGAAATTCTGTTGAAAATGAGTAACAACGGCTACTTTAAAACTGTAATGGCGGTGACCCTGAGTTTATAGATATTTTTACTATCCAGGATTTTTCCATAAACGCATCAGAAAAATTTCTTATGGTCTTCCGAGTGGAACCTGGAGCGGGCTTGTCGAAATAAAACTGAGCTTGTAGCAATATTAGTATTAGTTATTCCTTTTTTTTATATTTCGCTCTGCTTAATGATCGTGATGAAATAAAGTGAAACAATATTTTACTCTAATTTATGTAATCTAAATATTGACACATGAACATAAGGACATTAAATTTTCGAAACGCCAACCTACAATTTTTACTGGAGTTAGTTATAAATACTTTTCTAACCCTAAGTACTGAGTTGGAAAGTATTTTGTTTATTTTCGTTTCAAGCTCGTTGTATTAATATCAACAGTTCTTCAATATATAACGTAAATCTACGAACTTAAAACACAAATAAGGGCTGTTGAAAGGAAATCTTCAAATATCAATAATTTGAATATTATCGATGACTAATAAATTTCTAAAATAGTCGATTTAATTTTGTCCGTCCCTAATATTAATCAAAGCGAACGCGGCTAGCATTAAGAAGGCATTAGTAATGTTTATGGACCATTCCAAATGCCAAAACACACACGTTTGCTAAGTCGCAAAATGCAATGTTTGCCTACGTAATAATACGGATGTTATCATTTGAAAAACATGCAAAAAATATGTAAATAAAACAGTTAAGTCTTTTTAGCCTGCAAGATTTGTTTTTAAATTTAGAATCTCCTCTGTTGCCTCCAATCATAATCCAAAAGTGAAACGCAAAATCTATCCATTATTATATTATCCGCCGCAGCAACGCGCCGTCACGAAAATCTAAACAATTCTGACTGCCCACAACTCCATTATTTCCCAACTGATCCTCGCCAACTAGCTACCTAGTTGTCAAGTCATTGAGCTATTGAGCGTTGCATGCAACGCGAGGAGGCTATTAGCAAATTCAAAATGTCCATAGTAAATTTATTTTTGGTCATAAATTGTTTTTTACAGAATTTCTAAATCTGTAGGTCGCTGTCATTTTGATGTTATTGATGCAATTTGATCCATTTGTAGTAGGAGCCGAGTTTATTAGATCAAATATGTCAAAAATTGTGGCCGCTTTCGTGTACTCAAGTCTCGTTATATCCCTTCTTTAAATTTAAAGATCATTGTGTGCATTTAAAGATCGGTCCGTGACAATGATTACGAATATCATATTTTTTATTCAAAAGAGGAATCGTCATGAATGGGTAGTGTTTCATTCTGAAATGTACCTGAAACAGTTCAGTTTTAATTGAACTAACAAATATATGACCAGCATACGCAGAGCTTCCGCTTGATTAATTGTGTTCAAACCTATCTATGTTATTTCCTTTTCCACGATTTAAGCTATCCCTATTTCGTTCGGCAGGTGTTGCGTTATAGAATAACAAACATTCATCCATCCATTTATGCAGTACAAATTTTTAAGTTTTTAAAATTATTGTGATTTATATTATTTCAAGCCAAAGTCCGCAAATGTTCATTATATTATTACATTGAAACGCCTTTTTAGGCATTCTCAATTTCAAAGTCTGACCGTACTTAAATATATTGTACAAGTATATATTTTTTTAATAATTTGTTTATTTTCGCAGGTAATGGGTGCTAACTGTGAACTGCTGCGATAACGTAAGATGAAATTATGTTTTATATGATACGATTATCCACGGTTGAAATGGCTACATAGTATTAGCCAAACTTTAATAAGTGTTGGTGATAGAGTACTGAAAGGCTGTCCTAATTGGCCATTGCTCGCACAGGCGATTCGAATTCACCTACCGTTAAATAGCTACTCTATATTCTAAACTAATAAACTCTGTTTTATATGTTGTTAAAGTATTATGTAGAAGGCTAGGCTGCGGCTCTACCACCACCACATCTATTTCTGTCGTAAAACAGCAGTTCTTGCACTGATGTGTTTCGGTTGGCAGAGTATGTTAGACATATAGGGCAGGAGGTATTATAACATAGTCCTTAGTAAAGGTAAAAGTAATTTGATGGTGGTTGAGTCTTATGTCGAAGGCTCCCCTGCGGCGGCACCACCGCTACTACTATTTCTGCCGTAAAGCAGCAATGTTAGAACTGCTATGTTTAGGTTTGAAGGGTGTGGTTAGGCCGACAACGCTGGACGGGAGGCATTCCAACGTAGTCCTCAGGAGTGGCAACACATCCACACACAACCTCAGGTGTGGATGTCCATGGGCTGCAGAGACCACTTAACATCATGCAAGTCGCATGCTCGTTTGCTGTTCTGCTAATAAATAAAAAAAAGGCAACGCATCCGCGTACGACTTCAGAACATGTGGGATGTTAAATCTCAACCGGTGACTGCATTCCACCGACATCTACGAACCCCAAATAAGACGGAGCCCCTGAATATTGCCTAATGTCTAACAACACCCTTAAAATCGACATACGGGATTGCTGGCACCGTTATTTTTCGACTGAAACAGTTGCGTCAGCGGTGCCGCCACAGGGGAGGCTTTCTCATAAGATCACCATCAAATACTGTATGCTATTACACGTCCAACACTCACCTTCACAGCAATATATAGAAAATATTATTGTGAGAGTAAAGGTAAAAAGAATAATTTGTTGGTAGGTTCTTACTTCTTACAAACTTATAAATATTAATAACTTCCCACCTCCGTTATCTTACCTCCGCTCTGACGTATAACTGAATATTTATAACGAGTATTTATAAGAAAAATTTACTATCAAGAAAACAAACTCAATGCACATATTGATGTTTAAAATTTTTGGAAATAAAGAAAGAAACATTTATTTACACACAATAAATTTATTTCAAGCAATTTAGTTCAGTCAAACAAAGGCGTATTTTTATGGCGTATAAGTATACCAGTAGCTGTACTATATTTTGATGTTGGTAGAGTCTTATGACGAAGGCTTGCCTGCGGCGGCACCATCGTCGCACCTGTTTCAGCCGTAAAGTAGCAGTGTGAGAACTGCTGCGTTTCTGTTTAAAGGGTGTAGTTAGGCAGATGACACTGGATGGGAAGCATTCTAACGTAGTCCTCAAGAGTAGCAACGCATCCACACACAACGTCAGGCATCCATGGGCTGCAGACACCACTTAACATCAGATGGCCTGCATGCTCGTTTGATAATATGAAGAAAAAAAAACTGACAAATCTAATTCGAAGTATACACCCTTACGTTTAGCTTTATTGCGGCAACAATGCATCTGTATCTGCTATAAAACAACAGTGCCAAGATGGCTGGATTCTTCCATTAAGGGTGTGGTTGGCAACCTTTTCGAACACATGCGGGATCTTAGTATTTAGGTAGAACTCTCAGACATGCAGGTTTTAAGACAATGTTTTCCTCCACCAAAAAACAAGTGACAGTTAGTTTGTAAGTCGCACACGTCGTTAAATATAATCCTCGTGCTAGGATTTGAACCCGTACCTACCTGGCCAGGAGGGAACCATTAAAACATAAGGCTGTCACTATTTTTCCCCTTAAATCGCGTGGATTTCACGACGAGGTCACTAACAAAAGCTAGAACCAAACATAATCTTAATCTGTATACCGGTAACCGTCCGACACGAAAGTAACACAATGACATCTAATCCTGACATTCCCCAATTAGCTCTAAGCCTCCTATATCAGTATCATAATTCGTTAACATCTAATTAACCCAAGTATAATCTTACCCTACACGCATTACCGAATATAATGAGGTGTAAGCATATTACGACAATAAATTACAACATTATATTGTATTTCTAACAAGAGAATTATAATATCCCGATAAACGCTATAAATAATATTCTTGTAGGATAATCTCAATGACATTACGTATGCAAATGGAAAGTGATAAATTACGGACAGCCATCCACCAGTTTCTAATGTCAACGATTTATATGGAAAATAATGAAAGCCGGATTACACTGAGTGCTAGACGTTTCACAAATAAGTAAGCGTAAAGATAACGATTAAATAGTCAGCTCCCTGTTCTGAATATGAGGTAAAATGTTAATTTATGAATTAACAGAGTTGTATAGCGGTAGAGTTTTATGTAGAAGGCTCGTCCGCGGTGGCTCTACCGCTGCAAATATTTCTACAGTAAAGCAGCTGTGCGAGTTTGAAAGATTAGATTGTGATAAGATGAGGCTTATTCCAAACTTATTCCTTGGTCCCAACTTATTCTTTATTTGTTTAGGGTTTCTGTTTACTAAAGGTTTTAAGAATTCAATGATCTGAGTAAAAAAAGGAAAGGTCCACCTTGTTTCACAATGAAATCACTTCGGTCACACCAGTTCACACCATTTCGCTATATTGCAGCTATAAAACATTGCTTGGCAATTGTCCCTACAATCTTGTTTAACTTAAGAGCAGTGACAACCTAGTGTTTTAAAATTCGACCTTCTACACCGGTTGACCGATTCGAATCAACTGCCTGTATCTCTGCGTGCATATTTCTAAAATAAGTGTGCATTAGAAACTTGATCACTTGCCGTAATTTTCAAAGAAAACACAGGAAACTTGCATGCCGAATGTTTTTAAAAGTGTTGGACCGTCATTTTACGCGCATATCGTCTAAACCAGTATTTTTAACCTGTTTACTTTAACGAGTAAAAAAATCGGGAGATCCCTCAGAATCTGCCTAACCTAAACATAACTCACTGGGTCCACACATCTGGAGGTCGCGACCCAAAGGTTGAGAATCACAGACTTTAACCCTTTTCATCTCTGAGAGAAGATTCATACCCAGGAGCGTGCAGTAACTGTATGATGATGAGGTTGTTTGTTGTTACTAGTACTAACTTAATATGATCAAGCCAGCCTTGATCCATTAAAACTATACCTAAAGACATTATGTCTTTTATAGAAATCGATTTTAAAATGAAAATTCAGTAAAAGGCATTACAAAAAGGTGAATAGCAAATACAAGTGTGCAAAAAATATGTTACTTTCGTATGCAAGCGCCTATAAAGTTATTAAAATACTATTAGTAGCCTGGAACGAAGAATAAGACATGGATTTTGCGAACATGTTACATGGGCTAAGAAATTATTTTCAAGATAAAATACATCAAAATCAAACACATTAGTTAAGTCTTCAAGTAAAGTATAATACATGTATTTCTAGTATTCAATACATATGTATATTAGGCATTCCTGTCCGCGACGCTGTCGCCGCATTTTAGTAAGATACCAACAGAACCATTTTAATTAACATTGCATTGCATGATGGTGCATACTACATATATAGAGGTCAAGCTGTATACGGTTTTACTACACCGATCTTGTCGAAACCTTTCGCATTTAATACGTACAAGTAGTTAAACGTACTTTATTTAAGTGTAACCAAAAACATTAAATCTGTGAAAGTACCATTTAAATATCATCAGCACTTTTTATGTGATAAGCGAACAAAATACTAAAAATCAAAAAAATATATATTTGTGTTGAGAGAACACTAAATACATCGACTATTTGTGAGTTACATTTTCAAAGACATCTTCCCTTGTCAACTATAACCGTTACAATTTTATAATAGTATAGATAGATATAAATCAATTAGTTGAGACGGAGTAGCGTTTAAAATGTTTATAAAATAAATATGGTATTAAAAGGTTAGATAAGTCAGATGCGTTAACATTCATTCATTGATTCAGACAAAAGCCCAAGGATAAACTGTGGCGGTACCAACTGTACGTTTATTTCTTCGGTAAAACAGCTTTGCTGGTCCTGCTGTATTCTGGTTTGATACGTGTAGTTGGCAGATTTCATTAAGGAGTCCAAGAACTATTACTAGGAGTGTAGTAGTACTTGGCCATTACTGACTCATATACTCGTACATATGTATGTATCATTTTAGATCGGACTTTGGTCCTATTTGTGGATGTCCATGGGCTGGGATGTCCCTCAATTTGGCCAGCGATGTGGACTATGGCCTAAACTCTCTCATCTCTGAGAGAAGACCCGTGCCCAGCAGTGGGATGTTAATGAGTTGATGATGATGATGGGCTGGGATCACTACTTAGCGTTAGCTTTATATGCTTTATGTATTAAAAATGTCTGTGTGCGGCAAATAATTTTGAGGTCTTGTGCGGTACCTAAAATACAGATTTGTGAAAGAATAATATAAAACTATGACTTCATAAAATAAAAAAGTAAAAAGTATTGAATTAGAACAGATATGCCAAAGTTTTAATGATATTATACCATTCAGTGGATCAACAATACTTGTTTAGCTCGAGGTTAATTCAGTTCGGTGCGTGTGAACGGACGAAAAGTTTGATTTCACGAATCCTAATTGAGTTCTAATTAATTTATTGGGCGCCGCGTAGGCTTTGTGAACTTGTGGTTTATCAATTAAACATCAAACAGTATTTTGAAGTACAGTGTGTGAAGTCAAGCGTGTTACACCTTTATTGTTAATGTAATTGAAATTATTCAAAATAAGACAAAACAAAGCGATGATATCTATACGATATCCACAGGTATGAATGATCGGATAAAATAGTACTAAATGAGAATTGACAAAATAGTATAATTATTGTAGTGTGTATTGTAATCTCTGATATCCACATAAAACTTTTATTATCTGAAAGATAGCAGCACATGCGAAAATAATATTATATTTGAAAAAGCTAACCGCGGGCTTTCAGGGCGACAGAGATGAACTATCGTCTTGTCAGCTGACGTCCGTCATAAAATATGGCGTAGTGTCGTTTGTTCTGTTATCAAGAGTTGTCGCGTCCAAAGTTGGAGCGGAGAGCGGGCCGGGAACCGGTTACGTCTACATTTTGTAACAGAGAGATACCCTAACCAAAAATAACTATTAAGTACGTTTAATATCAGAATAATAGTAGTCCGGCAACTGCCGAGAGTCCGATAGCAGAATTTGATGACGAAAATTTTAATTGATTTTGGAGCTGATCGATGTGATTCCCAGTTTATGTTGGTCGGGACGGTAGTGACCTCGTATAATAAATTAGCTCAGCAGTCCATTGAATTGAGTTCGCAGTAGGGTCCGCAACCGTGCTCCCGTTTGAATTTCGAAAACTTGTCCTCTTTGCTGCCCGCATACACTTCCATTTGGGCCACAGCCTCTCGGTGGCCCGCACAAATGTTAGGCGTTTAGATGACAAGGGTCGGGTACAGCTTTTGATTCGCCCGGAATCTACTTTTAATTGTGAAAACGAAAATTTATATAACCTTGTTTTATATTTATTATAAATTAAAGTGAAATGAAAACTTACTGATTGAGTAACAAACATCTATTGGTAATAAATTCATAGAACCTTGTTTTACATTTATGTAGTTGAATAAATATAAGTTAATAGTTGCAAAAGTATCTTTCCCTTTGTACGTGCAGAACGAATTTAGTTTTAAAACCTCTCGCAGGTCTCGAAACCGCAAAAATTTAATTTCCCCATTTAATCTACATAATTCTAAGGTGTTTTTTTCCATAACTACGATTAACTGGGTAATAAGAAAAGTAAGAAAATTCATTCATTTTCTTACTTTAATATTATTATAATTTCTTGAAAATGACATTTACGATAATTATGTGAGAGCCCAGGTTAAAAAATATATTAAGACCTAGACACGATAAATAAATTTAATGTACCAATAAACTGAAAGTGATAGTTTTATAATCTATCTATACGTATTTAAAATAACTTTCACAGGGTCACATCTGCATTTAAACAGCGTGTTCAAGAACCATATGTATTTTTTAAATTTGGTTTGTTTGTTTTACTCTCTTGTGGGTTGCTCTCTCACTTTACTTACTCTCACACTTAAAAAGTATTTAGTCAGATTTTGTCATACGTTTGCTGTTTTCATATGCTGCGACAGTCTAGTAAGTCGCGGGCCAAAGTCTAGTATGGTCAAACTGTGGTCGTTACCAAAAATATTCGAATAGATAATGGAAACATCCATCCATCTTCACTCTACAGCGCCGCCTTACGCAATGATAGCTGCCAACTTCCTTGGGTCGTTTCACTCCCTGAAGTGGGCGAAGGGGATCGGTTTCGGGGCATAGCCCCCTGTCCGAGGTATCTATCACAGCCCGTCAATATGGGGCTTCCACATGGGTTGTCAGTGTGGTGAATGTAGGGCGGCCTTGCGGCCTCGATCGAGTCCGTTGGGGGTATCGTTAGCGACCAATCGACATAGCACAAGGCTCACCGCAAGCACGCCGACAAGTATGGGTGTTGTATCGCGGCCTTCAAAAATCACGGATATGGCACCCTGATGGGTCTCCGTCGCGACTCTTAGGACTGCGAGCGATGTCTCTTCTTGCCCTGCCGTTCTTTTTTCTCGCACCAGCTCTTGCAAGCGCTGAACGAGGGCGACGACTGGAATCTTTGTTTTCTTAGCGATCTTATCCGCGGCAGTCGTGGAAGAGCTGGCTTGACTTGGCAGCCTTCCCTCGGCATGCTCTTCATGAGCTCGCGCTGCGAACCGATGCGCCCTTATATACGAGCTATAGTGTGCGAGCTATCTCGCTGGTTCCTATGCAAGAAACGCCTTCCTATTAAGCAAGCAAGCAAGCTTTCCTTCCTAAGCAAACCAACTGCACTTAGTCTTTTCAATCATCCATATTGAACAGTACTGTTACAAGGTAAAAAATATTTTATATAAATCATTGGCTTTGACCGTTTCACATTTCATAAAATACTTCAATGACAGGTAGCAGTCATTTTTATATTTTTATAGAGACAAGTACATGCGTACTGATTCCATTCTTGTTCTTTCTCTTTAGGGGTACTTATATATGCGTATACAAATATTATATCACATAGGCAGTAAGTTGTCCGGTCACTCGCACAAATGTAGGACGCGTGCGGCACTCATTCAGATGACGAGGGTATTTGAGCCGCAGCGCATTTATTCTTTCCTTGATTTAGGGCTGGTATAATTTTTTTTTGCAGTATTTTGAGTTGTTCTAATATATTTGTTTATTTAATTATTTACAGTTAATTGTAAACCTAAGAGAAGAGAGGTTACAAAGGGCGAACTTAATGCCCGTTGACATTCTCCATCAGTTAACGCTTGGAGACGGTGAAGTGTTGCATATGATGTATTTTAAATATGTATTGTGCATTTATGTAATAGACTGTCTTCCACTGCTAAATAAATACCTTCGAGTATCCTTTACTTTCCAAAAACCGCAAGGAACCCAGTAGACTTATACAGATGGGGAGGGTTGTATTGACTTGAGGGTTTAAGCGTTTCTAGAATTTGCAAAGACAACGCTGGCGTATGTCATAATTGTTTTCACGCAACATTCCGCTTTCTTAATCAGTAGCCCAGGCCTGATTGCTGGCTGCTGATTAAAGTGTACCTGGTCAGTATAATATATCTGGGGATAGAATAGTAAGGTGCGGTATCATCAATTAATAGGAATGTGGTTGGGAAAGTTATGTTTGGGTACGAGTAAAGTAATGGGGACGGTGCAAAGCCGAGAACCTGAGGGTCTATGAAATAAAATTAAAATTTCAATATAAGCTATATCCTATTAGCTATTATATATAATCGAGCCGGTTCAATAGCATCTAAATTGAATCTTTGTTATAAGACCGATACCAGATGGTATTATGGTCGTAGTGTCTTATGTCGACGGCTCGCCCGGGCGTCACCACCGCTGCGCCCATTTCTGCCGTAAAGCAGCAGTGTGAGCATTACTGTTTCGATTTGAAGCGTGAGGTTAGGCAGAATACACTGGACAGGAGGCATTCCAAATTAGGCCTCATGAGACTCATCTATATACGTCCTAAAGTAGGACTTCGGACCTATATGAGGTTGGAGGCGGATGTCCATGGTAGCCCATGGTAGTGACAACTTAACACGAGGTAGCCAGTTTGTTCGTTTACTCCACTACAGTAAAAATAATGTTCTGTTATTGTGTGAGTCAACCTACCTATTCAAAACGGTTACTTTATCATAAGTCTAATACTTTGCGTAATTGCTATCAAATGCATAATTGTAAATATTGCTACTGAAATCGTTACCTTACGATTAGATAATAACATCGATAAATGTTGCGAGGCTTAATGCAACTCATTGTGTAATCGTGGAGTGCGAGGGTTTTCTTCTGCGAGACAGTTATTTCGCAGAAGAAGGCTGCGGAGCGGGAGAGGGAGATGGCAACCTATCTCCCGAATTGCAGCAGGAGAGCAGGGCATCGCAGGAGGATATACTACGCCGTCCTCCAATCCCTATAATAGAGGCCTCGATGGTGGATGCGGGGGCGTCCGCTGTCTCATGTAGAGGCCTCCAGGTAGCGCTCGCGGTGTTTCCATGCGCTCCTCAACGCAGGCAGGATGGAGTAACTCCAGCTTCATCCCACCAATGAGAAAGGGTCCCTAAGGGACTGATGCTGCCGAGGTCGCGGAAGAATGTGAATGCGCGTCCGTGATCCCGTCACTTGGCGTTGGAGTCCGGCATAAAACAAAATTGCAAGCGTACGAGCTTATTAAATGTAATTATACATAATAATTAAATCTAGTGCATATTTTTTTTTTAAAACAAATTTATTTCTGCTTTGTATGATGTCACAGTACCTCGTCGTACCTCGTTATCGTATTATACCATAGCTTTTGGTGTCGCCTAGCGCGGTATCTAGCCACAACATTGATTTAATAAAACTTATTTTTACTTTTGACATCCCTAGGAAGTCGGAAGGCTTTGGTTACATAATAGTCAGCGCTTCAGGGCATTGGGACTCTTAACTCGTACTTGACACGGCCTATTTTCGAGAGAATTTGACATCTTTGCCGCTTTGAAGTTCGCGCGGGAACAGATTTTCAATGGAAAAAAGAAAACAATTTCACCCTATGTTTGAATAGACACAAACTTGTCCAAAGCAGCAAAACTGGTAAGGACGAAGTTGTTACTTTTCCGACGATTCAAGGGATGGCGAGTGTGGGTTTTAGTTCCGTTTGATTTATTGGCTGTTTTATTTGCTGACTAGACTATCGCCCGTGATTCTGTTGCTCCATAAGAGTGAAAAAACAACAAAACCGTTTTAAGGATGGTGGTAGAGCCTTGTGTCGCCTGCGGCGGCACCACCGTTGCATCTATTTTGGCGGTAAAGCAGCAGTGTGGCCAAAAATAACATCAATATTTCTGCGTGTGTGGCAGACAAACAGACAAAAAAAAATTGGTTCAGGTCCTAATAAATGATCACTTTTTTAAAATTGTTTTAATGTACAGCCTTCCCCAGTTACAACTGCCTTACAGTTTTAAAGATAAGGGTGCAGTACTTAGTATATAGATTATATGCCACAGATAAAAATAAAACATTTCACCATTTTGTTGCGAAGCGAACGAATTGTCTTTTATGCTTTATTACAAGATTCTACATGCCTCATATATCAACGATTATCTTACCTTCTTATTTGCCTCCAGGCATATAAATTAATAGTTGTGGCTCTTGTTAATGTCAGATAATATCGATAATAAACAAAAGAGCTAAAGTTATAGCGCTGTGTAATTTTAAAAGTAATTTCCTATTTGTGAAACCAACCGCTTTGTTCATTTCAATGTCAGATACAATCAATACAATTGACGGACAACAAAAATTATTGGAACAATTTAATAAATTTAACACGTTTTCATCTGTGACAATGACATTCAGAATTTAACAACATTGTGGGGCGTAAAGGAAAGTAGGCTG
>DWKW01001915.1:0-11777 GCA_018250115.1 Doberes anticus | reverse complement strand
AGGATGTTTTCCAAGTTAGTCCTCAGAAGTAGCAACACATCCGCGTACAACCTTCGACGGGACTTCGGTCCTAATTCATGGTGGATGTCGAATTCCATGGGCCGCGGTGACGACTCAAAATATCTATAAATAAATATAATCATGTATGTTTGTATTTACTTGTACGGTTGTATTCATAATATGTATTTTGACGACCCGTATGGCGCTGTGGTCAACGGGTCTGCCGTTCGGTGGGTCCTGGGTTCGATTCTAGTCGGTATCGGGCATGGGATGGGTGGACAGAAATTTAAATAATGAATTTAGACTTCTGTATCTGCTCTTGGTGTTTTTGTGCTTGTTTCTGTGTATGTCCATGGAACCTACGAAACAATTCAAATCCCACTGTGGGGCTATGAGTGTGAAACGTAATTAAATAAATTATTAAATATTTAGCTCTAAGTACTGTAGATTAGCCTTCACAATTGATATAATTAGATTACCACGATATAATCGAAGCGAGCGGCAACGTTTGTTAATGTCTACTTAATAATTAAAACATAATTCCAGTGTTATCTTTCTTCCCGCGACTTCACCTGGTTTGAGAATAAAAACTGAAGCATATTATGTATTTGTCGTACATTCAAAGTTGGCATAGAAAAAACTAAATTATTCCAGCAAAAAACAAAACAAAAATTCCTCACATTTTATTAACTGCAGAACTAAATTAGTTTAGTTTATTGAGTTATTACTTTTTGTTGAAAAAAAATTATCGACTTACTAAAATCTTCCAAATAATAGTAGTATTTATGTTCACGAAGATATATAAAAAGGTATTACACATATAGAATACAGAAGATTGTTGAATCTAAGAAGACTTTCATAATCATATGGGCCCATATTAATTATATTATTTAATCTTAATTAGTTAATTATCGACAAAAAACACATTTTTATATGTGTTTTCTGTATCATGCGTAATTAAAAGCATGTCAAATTATATAAATGTTAATGTCGGTTAAAGTAAGTTGCCTAAAGTGAAGATGTAGACCCGTTTTAAGCGGTATTTTAAGTCGTATCAATGTCATACAACCTTATGCCGATAAAGTCTTATGCTGCCTGAATTATGTTCGTTTCTAGAAGGGCTGAATGGTCATTGAGCTTTCAATATAAAGTTAAATACTGATGGCACTACCACTATGTAATTCTGCTGTAAAGGAGCAATCCTTGAACTTATACCTTCCGGCCTGGAGGCCTTGTTTGGCAGACATCGTTAAAACTTCATGTTATTTCAACTTATTCCTCAGGAGCAGCAGCCCATTAACGTAAGACATTACAAAGAAATTAAACAGGAATAAAAAAATCGTAGATGTGCACACTGGTAGGTACGAAGGGGACGTAACATATGAGTAGCTATAAATTACACCAACGTCATAGACTCTAGGCCATTTCGGGCTTGTTATAGTTATTCATAGGGTAGGGCCAGTGCTACAAAACAAATACAAAGACATGTGATTTTTGCTACCTCCTTGCTATAAAACTATATTCCACTGTTGGGCAGTGGTCCCTCTGCCAAGGACGTAAACAGGGCCATAGCTATGTTATTCTTGTGTTCTATTCACATAACCTACGTAGTAGCCTGCTCTGCCGCAGTTATGAATGCGTCGTCATATTCCGTTTTGAAGGGTGGAAGTGTCAGCATAATTAGTCCTTAGTATGGCAACACCCCCGTGATCTTGTCTGTAAAGTCTGCACCGTAGACAGCAGTTCCTCGGCGTATAACGGGAACGACCTCATTGATTTAAGTAACTTGACTGAAATGTATTTTTTTGTTAAAAATGTTTTTATTAAAAATATAAAACGTTTATTGTGTTTTTATTGAGTACTTAATTAACAAATATTTGCAGCTCCCATAAATAATAGGCATGGTTTGTGAAACTAAAATACAATACGTATAATAATTATTTTACCTAACAAAGTAGCACAAATTAGTTTCATATTAACCAAAAATATATTTATGCGTGAGAACTGGGTAAGCCCAGGGGAGAATGAATGGAAGTTCTTCAAGTTAGGCTTGACAGTGCTAATTGAATGATATTACACAGGGGCCTCCCAAATATCGTATCTGTTCGTATAATGTTAATGATTTTTCGACAACCACTACGTTAAGTACGTATCTTTTACTTTAATAGATCCTAATAGGTATACGTACAATATTTGAAAACTGAAAATACGAATGCCTATTTTAGATTCCCTTCCATAAACAAAGGATTCGTTAAGAAAATTGTACTAAAATCTTATAATAAACTCAAACATAACAAATGTACTCTAGAAATTCTCACGCTAGTTTCTTTAAAATAATAATGTATCTGATTATTAAAACACAGACTCAGAAAAAAACTGCACTGTTTGAGACACTATATGAAGTCCTCTCAGAGATGAAAGATCAGGTTCACAACTAACAGTGCTACTGTGCGGGTCGGTGAAAGAGAAAAAAGGCCTAAAGTTTGGATCCTAACAGTTTTTCCTTTTCCGAATAAAAGCCCCTATCACGTACTAACCAAGCACTTCCGATACATACTGTAATTCTTGTACAAAACAATGAAACACGCCAGCATACGAGTGAATAAATTATTTCAATAATTTCATTAATTATTCCGTCCGCTCGGGGTATTATTCCTGAAACGTGCAATTTTTTAATCATGAACTTATAATATTCCTCAGATATTCATATTAGTCGAGATGCGTAATCTCGACTCGGATTTCGTATCAAATCCATTACAAACAGCTGAGTTTTACAAAAACAATTAACTCTTATGACCTTGTGTCATATCTTCCACCTTCTTCATTCAATAACAGGCCGATTAATTTCTTTCCTTTTCATTATGTTAGGAAGATTCTGACATCTCCGAAGAACGTTCCACTCATACTCTCATGCCGGATTATAAAGCCCTTTCTTTTTCGTTCACCTATTTAAGCGCAACACCTGACTGTCATATTAAGCTGCCCACATTCCCGAAGTCGCTACCATCCCAACAATCAAATCCCCGCACTGTCCGCTTGCGACTAAATAAACGACTGCTACTCAAATAAATACGAGAAGAATTTCATTCCATACCCATCAGGTATTCACCACCATTCAATAGCTCGTTGACAAGTCAATAAGCTGTCGCGTTGTCGAGAGTTCACCGCGAGGAGCTTACAATCAATACAATAACTCTTTATTGTGCACCATAAAAGATGTCAAATAAAAACATAGTGTAATTTATTACACGAAACATATACAAAAGTGATTTTTGCCAGGCAACCTTGAAGTAGACAGCAAGAATAGCAACATAAAGAACACAGATTGATGATGGTAGAGGATTATGTCGAAGCTACGGCAGCAGCACTACTGCAAATATTTCCGCCATAAATATTTTTTTTTTAAAAAAAGCCCCACAGTATGTTGTTTAACCTGTGTCGTGGGTGCCATTGACTCACACAGAAACAAGCACACAAACACCAAGACCTGGTATAGAAATCTAAATTCGTCATTAAAATTTCCGCCCCGCTAGGAACCGAACCCAGGACCCTCCAAACGGCAGACCGCACGCTTACCACAGCGCCATTCGGGTCGTCAAATTTCGTCATTGTCATTCGTCATTGTTGTAGTTCGGTTTGACTTGAAAAGGACTTCGGACCTATTTGAGGTTTGATTTGAATGTCCATGGGCTGTAGCGACCATTTTTATCAGGTGGCCAGCATGCTTGTTCGCTATTTCGTTAACAATAATAAAAATTCACGTACATTTGATGGTGGTAGAGTTATGTAGAAGGTTCACCTGCCGTTAAGCAGCACTGATGTGTTTCGGACGGATGTGCGGTTAGGCAGAATATACTGACTAGGAGGCATTCCAACTTAGTCCTCGGTAGGAGAAGGAGTAGGACTTCCGTCCCATTTGAGGTTAGGTGTGGATGTCTATGGGTTGCAGTGCCCATTTACTCAATAAAAAAAAAAAACACCCCGCGACTGACAGGGAAAAGCAGAACTATTTTTTATAAGATTACTTACATCGTATACAAAAATAACAGAATACGGAACTACAAGAACTTTATCAAGCTTTAGCAAATATTCAAGCCGCTCCATTATTGATTACGAGTGTCACAACAGAAATTATTACTGAGGCTTACATTTCTTTAGCCGTGCCACCACATAAAATAGAACTATTGAGCGAGGAAATGCAACCCGCATTCTGGGCACCTTGCCACATGAACTAGAACTTTTGAGACATTTTACAATTTTAAAATGCTAACAGCCATACGAAGAAACAATTTTCTTCATATTGTTGTTTTTTTTTTACAAAAATCTGCTACGTGGCTGGCTTTCATATGGTTGATTTATAAATTCAATTGATGTTTTAACATAAATTGCATTTTTGTATATTATTTGTTTAATAAAATTACAATTAAATGTGGCAATACGATCAAGAAGACTGAAGTTCTTGTTATAAGTGTAACCAAACGAGCACGCGGACCACCTGATGTTAAGTGATCACTGCAGCCCATGACATGCACATGAGGAGATTCTCCACCGGAAAACTATGATGGAATGCCTTCTGTCAAAAAAAAAAGTTACTCCAAGTATTCCGTTAAATTATAGTAAGTTCGAGTTAGTAAATATTTTTTTAGCCTTATTTTAAATGTTGTGTATGTCAATTTTTTTAGCTCACTAGGTATTTTATTATATTCTGTTCAATGTAATCCTATCTAAATCCTTCAAAAATATGTGCTTCCATCTAAAGATCTGCCACCGTTAAAACCCCTCTTTTACATGCCTAATGTCATATAGATGCGCTCAGCTCTACTAACTAAATTTGAATTTCACAGTCTAACGGCAATGAGAACACTGCTGGGAATTTCTGCATAGCTAGGTATGAATTCCAGACCAACATGGTTTCAATTTTAACAGATGTAACACAAGTGGTGTTATGGCATTGTGGCATCATATTTTTATTTATTTCCCTTTACTTGTATTTTTTCTTACTTATTGTATTATATATCTAACACTTCTGTTTTCCCACACGATTTTAATGCAACATACCTTGAATTTCTGACGCTTTGTCGATATTTAGTAAAACAGGTCATCATGAACATAATTTAAGAAATATAAATAGGTACTAGTGTAAAAATGATCAAACAAAAAAGACGTGTTAAAAAAAATATTGTGGGTCTTTTTACAACAAATTATTCAAATCATCATCATCATCAACCCATTATCGTCCCACTGCTAGGCACGGCTCTTCGCTCAGAGATGAGAGAGTATAGGCCATAGTCCACCGCGCTGGCCAAGTGCGGATTGGCAGAGTTGGCATGCCTTTGAGAAAGTTATGGAGAACTCTCAGGCATGCAGGTTTCCTCACGATGTTTTCCTTCACCGGTAAAGCGAGTGGATAATTAATGAATAATACGCACATAATTTCGAAAACTTTGAAAAGTATTTTCGAGAAATAGAGGTGCGTGCCGAGATTTGAACCTCGACCCAACGTAGCGGGGTCGAGATGCTTCACCATTAGTCTATCATTCGCTTAAATTAAAGTATTCAAAAGTATTATTATTCAAAAGTATTGTTCCTCGAGAGTATGGCTTTATTGATATGTCTGATGTTGCCGCTATTGGCGTCTGCTCACAGATTCGGACATACTTAAAACTGTGTCTAGAAACACTCTGGCAAAAATTAAGATCAGGTCTTAGCCATTGAATAGTCCATTTAAAGAGGCAATTTAAAGGCCTAGATTAATTTCATAAGGTTTGCACGGCACATAGGTACATATGTATATATTTTTATTTTTTCACGTACTGAACCATTTGTCCTTTTTATATGTATATATCCTGATAGATATTGCGACAAATGAATTACTTGTCATACGAAGTCAAACGTCGCGTCGCCGTTCTTAGTTGTAAAACAATCTGAAATATATAAATCCTTATTGTACCTTATGTAGACGCCATTGTATGACCTGCTGCTTCGAAGTTCACGTCGATTATATATTCAGTTACCTTCATATTACGTTTATATGATAGATTACATAATGCGAATGACGTAGGTATGTATAGACTAGGTACGACTAAGATATAACTTGAGACTGATTGATATTACATACATGATGGCTTATACTCGTATTCGACCCTTTGAAATGTGATACCACAACGCAATTATTGCCCTAGCTATAACTATATTGTTGTAGATAATAACCCGTTATCAAGCTTGATATTTAAGCCGCCACTGCTTAATTAATTTACTTCGCAAATAAAGCTTAGGGTTAGAAAAGACGTAGTTAGTGAAAGATACGTTTTATTTTAATTATCAATATTAGATACTAACTTTTATCCACGACTTCGTCGTCGCTTCGGTGTGGTCTATGATATACATACATAATATACATACAATAACAAGCTTATAATCCTTATAATCCTTTTTAACCTTATGTTAAAAAGTGTTTTGTGATATAGAAGGATTATAAGCTTGTTATTATATGCTTACTGTTATATATAATAAGTGATAAGTTTTATTATCCTATATGTTTAACCACTTCATAAGTATATATAATATGGTATGGTATGGTATGGTTAAAACAGACAAAGACAATTACAAAAAGATCCATAGGATCCGTAACATTAGGTGGATTAGATTGGTTTTTGGTAACCACAACAAAATTTTTTTATTACGATTAAATGATTTAATTTATGACATCAATACTTTTATGCGACGTGGCCGTGTTCCGTAGGTGCGAGAATATTGCTAAAAAGCCTACAAATAGTTCATATTGGGACTTCAAAAATAAACCATACCTCAGAATATCGAAAATCTCTCCAGTGGCGCATTTACCATACCGGATTACTAATTATTTCTTCTTTGCACTGCTTTATAAACCACACTCCGCTGTTCTGAGAACCTATAATTTAGGACTCTTGTCCATCTTTGTACATACTTTAAAAATCGTTTATTTTATATAATGTCTATCTGTGTAGAATTACCTTTATCTATCTGACGCACCCAGTCCCCTGAATCGTTCAAAAATCAATTGAAAGGTAAAAGAAACTTGCATGCTGTAATAATCTTTTATCTTATTTTCAACCTTCCTGTGACTTGCTATTACTTTCTGCTATATCTTAACAGTAATCTGTATTACTTTTCTATTTTGTTTCGCTATATTTATGTTTCTATATATAAAGCTTTACCTGTGCATGGTGCACTGGAATCTCTCTTAAATTGTGTCCTCTTCCTAAATGCTGTCTGGCTCACTCTATTGAGTGTCGAGCAATAAGATTCGTACCGTTTCAAATATGTACGTCATTATAATCTGTTTCTTTGTAGTGTGTTGAATGAAGCATAGTTGTATTGTTCAATTAGGAACCTGTTATAAACGCTGACATAGCCTACTAGTTCGACCATTATTTACAAGGTCAATGCATGATGTAATCTATGACGATCCTTGGAAATTTAAACTGAAAATCATTAAGGTATAAATAAAACATTTACATTTCCCATAAAAATCCATTCTACGGATAGCAATGGCGTGCTTCAGTACAATTATTACCCCTGATATTTGCGGGAAGTAGTATTAGCATTATGTGAGTACTCATGATACCTTACACAAAGCTCTATTACTGAAAACTTTGCAAAAGTAAAGGTTAAATAGTTTTCATGAAACTTACCGAACATTCCATTCTCAATTCATTTTCTAGCTGCCAATTGTAATTTTTGCATTAGGGCGTAATAAGTAGTGTTTGTGTTATCGAGACAACACCAGAAAATAGTCTCGGTTAATTAGTTAGACAAAACAAAAGGAACAATGAAATGAGCGCCATATAATACAAGCAAGCTTTTGTTTAAAGAAAACCTTACTGCTAACAAAGGCTCCACGTATCGATGCTTCCGCGTGTTATCGAGAAACTGATTGATAAATAATAGCATCTATACATGATCGTTGAAGACAGCAACACAATATGTTTTTACGCATTTACACCTGCTAACAAAACAAATTGCAGAACTTTCAGTAACAAATTGTTTAAATGTCTAAATAAATCAAATAATCACCTAGATCAGTAGAACCTCTATTATAACTACCGTTCCTTTTGAGATTGGATAAAGATATCCATTCGTTCCAGTAACTACTTATTGGGCCATTGGGATACCTAAACCATTTGAGTTGCCGTAGAGTTTAACTACCATAGACCTAAAAAATTATAAATCCATTGGTATCTTTCTCATCATAAAACTTAAACTGTTCACACATTTTCGCTTTCCACTTTGACACAGCACTATCAACAAAAAATTGCACTTCAATCAAAAATCTTCAAATCGTATGAATTATGTTATTCTTCTGAGAGCGCAGGATACTTAATAATTACTTTGATTCCGGCTGAAATGAATGACAACACTGCTTAGGTATTCAGGAATCTCGCAAAGTTATTAAAGTTGCAGCCAAGATAATCCTTATGGTATTTGCAAGCATTTGAAAATATTGAAAGTTTCTTCATTTTATTTACTTTAACAATGAGAGAGTGATATTTTTAAAGATAGAATTTTATTTCGTGAGTAAAGTAATCAAGCAAGTCGAAAATAAAGCTTTAAAAATAATGCAACCAAAACGAGCCAAAGAGCGTTAGGGCCAAAAAGTAGACGAAGTAGGTCTGGGCAAACCCCACCTAATTTTATGCCCTTGAACCTGGAAAATTACTCTGGGAAGTGGTCATTTGGAAAAATAAAGGCTCTAAAACAAATTTTAAAAATATTATGAGCATATTCAAATTCGTAATCGAACTTATTATTCTTAATTTTTTTTGCATTCAACAGATGCATTAATTTATTTGTGTTCCACATAATTCAACAGATTGCAATTGCAGTAACTGCTTAATAAATTAACCAATGGACTTTTTTGTTTTGTCCATGCAAAAAGCCTACAGTATACGCATGTATGAGAAGTACAATTAAAGCCGACTCCAGTCCTGTCTTTTCAAGGATGTTTCTTAACGAACTAAGCATCAAGTAATCGAGGGACAGCTTTTGTACAATATTTAAGCAATGTTGTTCAAAGAGAGTAAGTAATAAACATTGTTAACACGCCAACGAAGCCTTCATCAGAAATGTCGTTTGTTATTTTCGTATACAAGGTTCTTTTCAAATTCCTATATTTAAATCTAATAAAGCTAAAGATAGGTTTTGTAATAAATTACGTAATTTATTTACGGCTTCAAATAAAAACATATCTTATAGTGAAATAATTTCCGTTAATAAATGATCTCACTGATTAATAGTTTTATTAAGATAAAAGGTATAAAAAAAACTTCAGGTTATAAGATCTGCTGTTTAGGATTGGAAACCAAAGATAAATACTAAATGAATCAATGAAAAAATTGTGCAATGTAAAAATAACGTGTAAACCCTTATCACATCCTAATCTTTATTAATTGTATAAATATGAAAAACTGAAATATTAGTACTGTAGTAGTAGTATTAAATATTAGTTACTGAATGACAAGTAAACTGTAAACAGATTTGGATGAAACTTGACACAAAGATAGGTTTTGGAATGTGCTCCATGTGTGTAAAAATAAAATTGATAGCTCCGATATACGAGTACGCATGTGATGGTAGATACGTTTAATTTGTAATCGTTTTTCAATGGCGTAATTGCTCAACAAAAACTTGCTTCTACAAAAACTTTTTGAACTGTTCGTGGCAGGCAGATTACGATTTGTTGTATTGTGTATTTAATAATACCAGGCATGAATCACTTTACAAATATTTTCAAACTCTTGAATAATCGATTGACGATCACTATCTAAACAAAGTTAGTATTCGAGGTTGTCTGTTTGTCCGCTTAGTTCCTGTAATCTATGCACGTAACGAGTGCAATTTTCGCTTTCATTGAGAGATTTTTTTTAATTCTAATTTACATAGTAAAAAAAGTGTTTTGTAATGAAGTTGAAAAAAAACGATTTTCGAGGTCCTACATGGTTAGGCGGGCTAGACCTGATATATAAAAGTAATGTACTGATGAGTTATCCGTCCTAAAATTGTCTACAGATAAGTCCGCGATGGAATATGTCTATGTGTATAAGACACAATTTTTTCGGCAGTCAGTTTAGTAGTGTCCTGTTAAATATATTTTTTTTAGTATTAGCAGAATAGCAAACGAGCAGGCATGCCACCTGATGTTAAGTGGTATCTGCAGCCTATGGACATCCACACCTGAGGATGTGTGTGGATGCGCTGCTACTTCCGAGGAGTACGTTGTAATGCCTCCCGAAACCGAAACACAGCAACCGAAACACATTGCTGCTTTACGGCAGAAATAGGTGTAGTGGTGGTGCCGCCGCAGCCGAACCTCCGACATAAGACTCTACCACCATCGCAATATGTCAGTAATTTATATTTATTGTAGTTTAAAATTTCCCTTACCATATTATTATCATTTAAATTGCTACTTTAGAAGACATTTCAGATTTAAAACTGCGCGCAACAAAGAACAAGTTTTTGTAATCGTTAAATCTGATGCACAAAGATTATGTTTAAACTTCGATATTGAGCAATTTTTACGATAAAGTAGGTAACTAAAAGATACTAATCCACAGATACAATATAGTATACGCGAAAATATTTTCTTGATTATCTAACGCACTTTTCGTGATAATTATCTGTCAATATCAAAGAACTAACCCATCCATTTAATGGGCTGTATCGATTGGTTCATCGGACACTCACAAGTACTTAGTGATTTTTAACGAATAGATGCGATATTAGTAAATTCTAAGGGCCATATCACACTAGCGGTTTAAAAGCGGAACGGACGCGTAACGAACACGGCGCAAGTGGACAAGGAAGAGGGCGACGGCGACGCTTAGTGATTACGCAACGTTATTGTTGCCTGTGCGCGGTGAGTTCACGACGTACAATATATTCAGTAACAGAATGGATTCCGGCTAGAAAACATTGCTGTTTGAGGATGCAGGAAACGAAAACGAAACCATCGAAAAATTTGGGAGGATCCATTATTAACTAATCGACTGGAAGGGAGAGTAGTCGCTCTGTTTCAGTCGATGTGATATGCTGTTTTACAAACGACTCAAAAGTAATCCTACAAAAAATACCTACATTTTATGAGCTGTTGCATCTCATTCAAACTGACTTAATGAAGACACACATTTGAGATTATCAGTGTCACCCAAAGAAAAGCTCGTAATTACTATATGGTATGTTTTTAACATTAAATACACAGCAGATAATATATATTTTTTTATAAACGGTTTTGTATGCGAGTGTACAAAATGGCGTCCACGGCGTTATTCGCGGTGAGGTTGTTGCGCGTCCGCGAAGTATTCGCTGCGCGTCCGCGTCGTCTTCGTAGCGCATGCACGGCATGTTCGATGTGAGCCCGCTTCGCTTTGAAAACGCTTGCAAACCGTTAGTGTGACAAGGCCCTAATATAAAGAAGCCAGGGTGGGTCTCCAGTATAGTTTGACACAAAATAAACGGCCTCGTCGGTCTGTCAGCACATGCTTATCTCAGAAACGAATATAGGTATTTTCATTCTGAGTTTCCGTGTAAATTAATAATAATAATAATAAACGTTTCACACTCAAAGCCCCACAGTAGGTAGTAACCTGTGTCGTGGGTGCTATGGACACACACAGAAACAAGCACACAAACACCCAGACCGGGGACACAAATCTAAATTCTTCATTCAAATTTCTGCCCCGCTGGGAATCGAACCCAGGACCCTCCGAACGGCAGACCGCACGTTAACCGCGGCGCCA
>DWKW01001914.1:0-11778 GCA_018250115.1 Doberes anticus | reverse complement strand
GGGCACACACAGAAACAAGCACACAAACACCCAGACCAGGTACAGAAATCTAAATTCATCATTCAAATTTCTGCCCCTGTGGGAATCGAATCCAGGACCCTCCGAACGGCAGACTACACGTTGACCGCGGCGCCATACGGGTCGGTCATTTGAGAATGTCTATTGATAACAACGGAAACCGCATGCTTTAAGTGCCAAAGCACGGGTAGCACACGAAATTTTGCCATATGCGGGAGCCCATTCAACTTCGAAACGCTTACAATCTATTACAGCTGCGGAGTTTACGAACGCTTAGTAAAAGAGATACGACCATTCGTCGATGCCGAAGTCTAGCGCATGAAATTTTGTCGTATGCGGTCACCCATCCTACATCGATCCGCGACCAATGTTACTTAACTTTATACACACTTACAATCTAGTTCAACATTCATCAGCACCAACCCACATCAATATTGTTCCACCACTGGGCAAGGGTCTTCTCTTAAAGACCACCAATCCTGAAGTCTAGTAATTCACACATAGAATAAAGACAATTCGCGATTTCTTCTAGACCATATATCCATGATATGTATTAAGACAGTTATGATTGGAATCCTTATTTACTGAAAGAAATAACCGGCATACTTCACGTCAATACGTTCGCAGTTTTATTCCCAGGTCGTAATAATCTGGTATAGTCTTGTATAAAATTGTGCTTTTGGTCCCCAAAGATCCAAAAGGTAATAAGAAAAAGTAATGAAACTACTCATTCCCTTTTTCTCTTCAACACAATACTGCCTCAATATTACTCTCTCTCCGAAAGCGTACTACGAATTTTCGAATAAGTCGCGATAATAAGGCAAAGCTGAGTTACTCGTACGCGGAGCTCCTAGGGTGTGATAACAACCTTACAGCGCTGACACGTTGATTCGATATGTTCGGCTTCAGTAAGATGGTATTATGACATAGTCACATATATATAGTGATGATATTTAGAACGCCGTTGCGTAGGATACGCCGTAGATAAATCGTGAAGATACGCTCGTCTATTTATCATTTGTTTACCAGTCGAGCCCATTGTCGACCGTTGTATTGTGAATTGTGAGCAGCCTGATATGAATCTTATGCTAGCGATATAAGGTCCAGCCTCCTTTGGTCTTGGCTTGCCGAGTTTGCTTACATTTCCCCGAACGTTCTATTAGACTGGGTACATGGACATGACTCTAGAAAAGCCGTCCGGGCATTCATTCAGCCGACAATCGATACCTGCGGTAGTAAGTGTTAGAAGGTACTGCATCTAATAAAATTATCGTCGCAAAATACTGGCATTTATTTCGAAACCTCTCGCATAAGAAGTAAATCTTGTAACAGTAATATCAAAAGCTTCGGAAGAGTTTTCGAGGATACTCAGGGCCCCAGTGGATAGAGCAACCGTTAGTGGCAAGTTTTCTCTTTCTCTCTGCCTGACTAAGACACGTTAAGTGCTCCATGCCACTGTGATCATATGGTATAAATGGTTGGTCCTATTTGCATTATTAGCTGCTGCTATGTCACTCAAACAGATGTTACGTAATTATAATAGTAATAGCTATTTTTGTCGTAAAGCAACGGGAGCTTCCTTGCATTGGTGACATTCAAAATGACAAAGGGTGTGGTCAAGCAGATTGTGCAGAGTATTCCAACTTAGTCCTCAGGAATTGCAACGAATTACGTCGGACCTCATATAGGACTTATTTGAGATTGGATGTGGATGTCCATGGGCTGCAGTGACCAATTAATATCAGACTGCGTGCTGTCGATCTGCATGCTCATTTGCTACTTCGTTAAAATGGAAAAAAATATATACTATAAAGTTTTTTGACTTTTCAAAGGGATTTAAGAACTCATTTAACTTCCAAACGTTGTTACAAATTCCGCTACGCCTTTCATTTGATGAAGTTCGCTCTCCCTTCCACTCGTAAAATAAGTCCGGGTAGATTCCTCAGTCTGTTACATTAATTGTGAAATTCCTACATTGTAACAAAATACAACAGTTTTGAAACAGGCAATTAAGAGATCGTCATCATCAGAGATGAGAGGCTTTAGGCAATAGTCAGCCACTCTCGCCGAGTGCGTATTAGAGGACAATTCAGAGTATGCAACACTTACTCTACAAATATTATAAACGCGAAAGTTTGTGAGTGGATACTAACAATAATCACGAAAAAACTGCTAAACAGATCTTTACATTGTTTCAATTAAAACTGATACGTTTATAGCTACTACGCGGGCGATTCTTCTGTGGAAAATTAAGTCAATTAAAAGTTAAAAAATCCACATAACATCAGGTGGCCTGCATGCTCGTTTGCTATTCTATTAACATAAAAAAGCATATGGCTTTAGTGGTAACACTTGGCAGGAGGCATTATTAATCCTTCAATATAAAATACATAGCTCAATTACTCAGCATATCAACTTTGTTAACATTTTTTATATTTTTTTTATATTAACAGAATAGCAAACGAGCATGCAGGCCACCTGATGTTTAGTGGTCTTAACAGCCCTTGGACATCCACACCTGAGGTTGTGTGTGGATGCGTTGCTACTCCTGAGGACTAAGTTATAATGCCTGCCGTCCAGTGTTGTGTGCCTAAAAATATACATAGTTACATATATGGCTCGACACAAACGGTTTTTTTAGGTTGATTATTTTTTCAGTGTAAACAATAGGATCTCGCTTTGGTTACTTAACCTTAATAAAAGGCAGTTCGGAATCTTTTCATTTCAGAAAGAGGTTTCGTTTCTTTGATTTTCCAACAATTTGTTTTTTTTTTACAACAGTTCAAACAAAACGTTGATTCGACTGTTCGTAGCGCTAGGGATTAGTTCGCGTTGAGAGGGTATTTCATTTAATCTGTTTCAATCTTTTACGTCTTCATAGCAGGTTTATTAGTAGATTTATGGTTTAATTACTTTAGATTTTTTTGTCGTTTTTTTTTTTTTATTTTTTATTCAAACGGAATAGCAAACGAGCATACAGACCCACCTGATGTTAAGTGGTCACTGCAGCCCATGGACATCCACATCAAACCTCAACTAAGACCGGAAGTCCTATCTGAGGTTGGACGTGGATGCGTTGCTACTCATGAGGACTAAGTTGGAATGCCTCTTATCCGGTGTCTTCTGCCTAACTACACCCTTCAAACCGAAACACAGCAGCTCTCACACTGCTGCTTTACGGCAGAATTAGATGCAGCGGTGGTGCCGCTGCAGGCGAGCCTTCGACATAAGACTCTCCCACCATCGAATTAAAATAATATGTTATTCAGACGAGAAGCGTTTATCTTTACGTAGGAACAAGTCGTAACGTTAAAGCTTACCGCTCGTTACAAATAACATTTTAAAGTTCTTTAAGACCGGTCGAACCGAGTGAGAGTTCAAATCCCAGCACGCACGCCTATTTCTCGAAATAGAGGTGCGTGCTGGGATTTGAACCTTTACCCAACGTAGCGGGGTCGAGATGCTTAACCACCAGGCTATCACTCACAAACACTTATTAATCGTTTATATAGTATGATACAATATAAAAAGCTGACGTCACACAGCTAATATGCACCTGCTGTTTGCTGTTGTGAGAGTAAATCAAGCGGTGAATGCTATCGGACGAAACAACTGAGAATTAAATACATATCTTCAGTAATTGAAGTACTTACTTACGCCGCTTCTAATAATGTTCAACATAACGCTAAGTTTCACTTCAATTACAGGTACAAACTGCGTGAACTTGAGCGACTTTATACATAATAACAAAAATAAAAGAATGAAAATAAATTAAATTGAATTAAAACTAATATTAACAAATTACATAATTAAATGAGGTTACAATGATGCTACATATTAGAATTAATGTTACATAATTGATCAAATCAAGAGAAATGGATGTCAAATTAAGACATTTTAAAAATATAGTTACAAGCCAAGAGATTATTAAATTATTTAACAGGTCATAATAATACTAAACAAATTAAAATTATTTTTAATGCAAAATATTTTTAATCCTTTGTCGAACCGCTAAGGAATGGAACGCTTTGCCGGCGTCTATGTTCCCTGAGTGTTAAACTTGGAACTTTTCAAGAATAAAGTGAATAGGGTATTTCTAGACAAGCATGCTCTTTAGACCATACCCGCGCTAGGGTTATGGTCAAACACTTGTTTATCATAAATAAATAAAAATATAACATAGTAATAAGGAGTTGTGTAATGTTGTCACAGCCGACTTATCGTTCTATTCAGTACGAGTACTGATCTAGTTTAAATCAGTCATGAACCAATTTCTTGATATTGTCCTCTCTGCAAGATGCGGGCGTAGTGCGGGCTAAATTTTTACTTATAATTACTAAATATAATCTAATATAACTTTCGATGGAATCGGGATTAACTCTAAGTAATCGGATGAGTAAAATGTTTCAAACTTCAACGAATTAGGTTCAAATGAAATAAACATGGGCAATTCCAACAGACGTAAATTCATTTAGGTAAATAAATATGTATATAAGGCGAAACTTCCAGAGACAAGTCTTCGTTTACAAGGCATTGGGTAGATTTGCGAATTCATGCTTAAAATTGCGCCAACTTTTGCAAAGTTCAACAAACCTCCCTTAACTTTTATTAAGAGTTTCTCCATTGTAAAATAATATGATATTGACTTAACAGTCTCAGTGACCTTACTTTGCCGCTGGTATATTTTAAGGTAAATTTCGGTACGAAATTGTCTTCAATGAAAATTAAATACTACAATTGGAATGGCCACAAAAGTGGAATCACAAGCCGATTGTGAAACATAAATGTATACACGTTTTTATTATTGCTTAATGAGTTTTTATACGTACGTACGTACGTACAAATATGTAGTATGTAACGAAAATAAGCAATACTGCAGCGGAAAAAAATTGTGATGGATGACAATTTTTTTTCGATAAATAATTAGATCGAACTGAAAATGATCCACATCTGTCTTATAATTTAAAAGTGGCGTTGACCGAACGTTATCAAAATTACATCACAAATCGAATTAAAAAAATAAATGAAACTGCATCATTGAAATGTCTTTTTACGTTACTTAAATAATACATTTGTCTCTAAAAACGCTTAAACATAATACTAATTTACTTACTAGTAAGTAGTATTATTATTACTACCCATTACTTATAGTAACGATGGAAAAGCTAAAAGTTAACATCGATGGAAAAGCAAACTATTCTACAGGCTACGTTAGTTCAATAGTCGCTGCAGCCATGACATTCACATCCACCCCGAAAACAACTAAAGTTATATCAGAGGTTGTACTCGGATGCGTCGCTACTCCTCATCACTAAGTTGGAACACTTCATGTCCAGTTTAGTCCGCCCAACCACGACGTACCAACCGACAGTACGAGTGTTGCTGCGTTACAACAAAAGTTAAATAGGAAAATATTAAATATCTTACACGTGAACTGTTATAATGCAATTTCACATTGATACTAAACAGAGTACATTATTACTCGTACTGTGAAAAGCTTCCATTAACAACCATTAAAGTTAGAACTCTCGAAGCGTAAAATAATAAGATTCAGAAACCGTGAATTTTTTGAACCATAAAGTTCCATTCCGAGAAATAAAGTAACGAGGCAACAAATAATAAAATAATTGCTTCTAAAACTTCTATTTTCTGCTTCAGACGTAGCTATATAATACATTATTTTACTAGTAAACATAGGATCCCGGTAAAAAGACTGTTTTAATATTTTTCTGTCTTCATTCATTCAGTATTCATAAAACAGTTTACGACGTTTTGCGTAATTCCCGTTTTGATAATACAAGCAACAGGCTACGCGCGTACATTGTAAGCTACGAGCGCTACGGTTCCGTGGCGTAGCTTGTCTACGCTGTAGCAGTGCTACGAAGAATAAGGCGAGATACATTGTTTTTTAACTATAGTGAGTAAATATAATATCTTACGTTATAAGAGTAGCAACTGAGCTGCAGATTACCTTATAAGTACCTATATATCTCAAAAAGTTGAACCAATCGCAATGACGCACGTCACTGTTTTACTACAAGAAACATTTTTTTTTTCATGTAACCTGATACGGCATTTAATCTATTTCATTCTTCTACATTTTTAAGAATTTACAGAAGTAAAGTAATGTTATCAATACATTAGTTATTAACAATCATAAATATAATAATTACGAGTGTTGAATAAGTAGAAAATTATTTGTAATTGAGGTTTTTATCATATGTTCCATAAACTAGGACAATGTTCGATAATATGGCCCTTTACCTTATAGCTGTTACTGCACATCTAAAACCAAACGGTGCCGAAACACTGTAAGAGGCACAGATTCTACTCCTGAGTACTAGGATGGTTGCCTCAAAAATTGTTAACCCACCATCCACAATGTAGTACAAGTACAAATATAGTGAATCTCAACGTCCCGCTACAGTGGGTCGGGGTTCTAATCCCGGGCCGCACCCCTTATTTTTCGTAGTAGTGGATTAATAGTGAGTTTCTTCACGATGTTTTCCTTTACCGCTAAAGCGAGTGATAATAATTTTCTTTCTTTTAGTAAAGGCACATAATTTTGAATAAATATATTAAAGTACCTAGTAGATATTGCTGATTATTACGGCTATGAAGGTACGAAATGGAATTGAACAGATTTGTATGCCATTCGGCCACTCAAGTGTAATATAGATGCGGTAATAATATAAAATTATTCCAGGAAAAGTAACGGACGTCACCGGTTTTTTTTAACAACACTCGAAATGAACGCGCACGAAGTTGCGGGCAAAAGCTCGTAAATTATGAACAAATGAAATTTCCGAAGCCAGTAATCAATGAGTATTAATAAAATTAAACCGATGGCAATTAAATGCTGAGTTCCATCAAAATGTAATTTATGGACGTATTAAAAACAGTAAAAGTATTTCATATAATAGTACTAATTTATTTCCATTTGAGAAGTGTTTATAAAATTTTAAATCATTGCGTACTCTAGTTAAGTGGTCACTGCAACCCATGAACATCAACATCAACTCTCAACTAGGACGGAAGTCCTATCTGAAGTCGTATGTGCACGCGTCGCTACTCCGAGGACCGATTATCTGTTTGAAGATATTTCTGTCTCATGTCTGAGTACTTATGATCTTGTTTCCGTATCTATCCACAGGGAATTCTAATGTGGTACTATGAGTGTAAAACGTTACTTATTAATTAATTATATATTCATATCGTTTTGCCTATTTTTTCATTTCATTCATAATTTTTGCATTTTCATTAGTTCTTCAGCGGCTCCGTACTCTTATGTACGTGAATCTATATCTGCCTGTGTCTTGTTACATATAAAATATCGAATATCGATATTATCGAGTCTTATGTCAAAGGCTTGCCTGAGGCGGCACCACCGCTGCTCCTATTTCTGCCGTAAAGCAACATTGTGAGAACTGTTGTGTTTGGGTATGAAAGGTTTAGTTAGGCAGAAGACACCGGACAGGAGGCATTCCAACTTAGTCCTTTAGAGTCCATCCACTTACAACCTCAGATAGGATTGCCATCCTAGTTGAGGGTTGAAGTCCATGGGCTGCTGTGACCACTAAACATCAGGTGACCTGCATGCTCGTTTGTTATAGAAATGATGTGTCACAATAGTATAAAATGAGAGCAATTTGTTAAAGAAAACTTTCCAGCACGCTATTAACGATCCGCCCGCCCACGCCGCCGGTAATTCGCCGAAGAGTTGCGACACTGTGAATTATTTACGCGTCCATTTTCCTGTTTACTTTTTATTTGCGTTTAAGAAAGCAATTTAAGGGAACGCTCGGTGCGAACGGGCGCCTCCTGTTTTGCTACACGTGGGAAACATAGCTCACAAAACTGCTTGTGAATAAATAATGTGAACGTGTGCGTCTTGCGGGAAAAGGCCTTGCGGACTGGTTTCGATTCGGTGGAAATGTGAAACGATTATTTACTGGCCGTTGTTGTATACGTGCCGTGTGAAGCTTGAGATATATCATCATCAACCCATTATTGTCCCACTGCTGGGCACGGGTCTTCTCTCAGTGATGAGAGAGTATTGGCCATGTGCGGATTGGCAGACTTCACATGCCTTTGAGAACGTTATGGAGAACTCTAAGGCATGCAGGTTTCCTCACGATGGTTTCCTTCACCGTTAAAGCGAGTGATAATTAATTAATAATACGCACATAATTTCGAAAACTTTGAAAAGAATTCGAGAAATAGAGGTGCGTGCGAGGTGCGGGATTTGAACCTCGACCCAACGTAGCGGGGTCGAGATGCTTCACCACTTGGCTATAACTCACTTTTTTTTCGGTATCTCGGTAATAAATCGAGTTAATTTCGTCACCGCAGTTCATGGATTCTCAAATAGGACCGAATACCTGTTTAAAGTCGAACTACTAAGGCTTAAGTTGGAATGTATCCTGTCTAGTCCTGTCTCTTCTATAAACCGATGCACGCTACTGCTTATAACAAACGAGCATGCTGGCCAGTCGATATTAAATCGATAATTACCATAATTATGCAGTATGGTTGCTTTTCCGATAAATGGTTTTTTTTTTAAAGGTTCCTTCGATTGGTTGGCAGCAATGATATTCCGTCGGGGGAGGTTGAAATTTTTTATTAATTAACTTTTTATAAAGAGGCCTATTAAACTATTTTTCGGAAAAGTAACCAAACTGCATAATTGCCGGCAGTAAATTATCAAGAGTGCATTATTATTTACCTTTGAAGAAACAGGAAGCTGATTTGCAAAAACAATGTAAGTGTGTGTTTGTGCACCCCTCCCCCTTCCCTAATGTAAGCGTAGAAATATTCGATCTCGAATATTTATGACAACTTCAAGACCCCATAACTCATGAAATATTTGGGAAATGTCAGCGCCTTGAGATGGAATATCACTTATTATGATACAATGGACAACTTCACAGAGAAAAAAAAATCCCATCGTTTTTCTGAAAAGTAACCAAACTGCATAATCACCATCATATCATAATTATATTAATGGCTACTGTAACCTATCAAGGCTATACACTTCCAACATTGAAAAACCCCGACTTCCTCTGAGAGGTTTTACTTTTCTAAGCCACTCGATATTTCGATGAAGTTGCAACAACACACTTTGGTCCCCAGATCCTGTGTCTCATACCTGGCTGGGTCCACCTCGAAGCTGAGCTCGGGATCGTCCTGCGCCTGCTCCAGCAGAGCGCTGATTAGGGGCTCCAGAAGGCCTTGGAGATAGGTGCATCCGTAGATCTTGAAGCAGTACGCCATTATCTTGCTGCCGAGTGAGTTGCCACGGAAAAGGGTCTGCATGCAGTCTGATACCTGGTGGAGACATTTACAATAATTGTTATTGAACATCCTTGATACTTTATTATCCCAATGATTGGCCTCTTTCTTGGAACATATTTTTTTAATAACAAATGTTTTTGCTATACTCCGCTACTTTGGTCAAGACCGGTTGGTTGGCTTCGCCATTAAGGATATTTTGGTCTTACAACTTGGTTGATTGGAGATATCATGTTCTTTGTATACCGTATACCTTAAGATTCCCTATGTCGTGGGCGCTATGGCTACACAAAAGTAAGAACACATAAACCCAGACCAGATACAGAAATCGAACCTAGAACCCTCTAAATAGAGGACCGGCACGGTTACCACTGCACCATTCGGGTCATAAAATTTTAAACACTATTTAAAAGATTCCAGTGCGGGTAAATATGAGAAATCTGATTGAATTTTCACCATCGATCATTAAACCGGGTAGGTAATATTAATGTATTTGTGATTTGAAGTCAGGGCAAAACAGCGGGAATCCACGACATAGACAATTCTAGTCATAGTGTATCTATTAAATATTGCAGGTCTACAACTATCTGAAAAACTCAAAAGGTTAATACGCCAGAAGCTTACTACTTTAAAACTTTTGTATAATTGAAACTAACCTCAACTTCTCTGTAGAAGATATTCCACAACAGCGGCGCCAAAAGATGCTTAGCGTCGAATAGCGTCACTAAAACTCGAGCCAGTTCGTCCATTTGCGACGTGCTGACCACGTTCGCTAGAGCCATTGCTATCGGGAGTTCGCCCTGAAACAAATTTTACGAAGAACTAGACTTCCTCTCGCGACATTGTCGGAATAATTTGTACACTTTTAATCGAAAGACTGCAGAGAGTGCAAGCTGTGTCTGGTTGTACCGTAGAGATCTTGTTCAAACCGCATTGTATTCAATGGTGGTAGAGTCTTATGTCGAAGGCTCGCCTGCGGCAGCACAGTTGCTGCGCCTATTTCTGCCGTTAAGCAGTGCGAGAACCACTGTGTTTCGGTTTCAACGTGGTTAGGCAGACGCTGGACAGGAGGCATTCCAAATTAGTCCTCAGGAGTAGCGACCTCTGAGTGTTAGGTGGCTTGCATGCTCGTTCGCTCTTGTGTTAAAACAAAAATGTTAAAAATAATCATCCTAATTTCAATTTTATAAATATGAAAGTTTGTCGAGTTGTATGGATGTTTGTTCAACCAAAGCACGCTAATCGTTAACACGATTTAGATGAAACTTAGAACACAAACATACCAGATCCTGGATTAACATGTAGGATACTATTTATTCTGGTAATGCGTTCCCGTGGAATAATAGTTTAACTTTTACGCTGGGTTGCCTGTACAACCCAGACACCCTCAGAACATCCGACTCATGTGAGTGAGGGAGACTTTCCGTTCTATTCCTTCCTTCCCGCTCATTTTTCCCTCTCTGTCTCACCTTGTCAGATATCATGGTGACGAGTTGCACGAGTTGCTCGAAGCGGTCTGCCAGCACGGTCTCAGCCAAGGTATCGAACTCTGTACCCTGCTGAAGGATCTTCGTGAGGACCTCCATGAAGGCCGCTCGGGTCTGAAGATCTCGATGGTAACCCAGGTCTGAGGAGAGATAAGGCATTACAGTTATTTTTGAAGGTGATTACCGATGCGAGGCAGCTGTCCTTGCACTTCATCAAGCCATTCCCGTCCCACTGTTGAGCATGGGTCTCTCCTGTCAAAGATGAGAGGGTTTAACCATATCCATCCATACACTTAGAAGTATTTAAAAAAATAAATCTAAATAAATAACGCTTCACAGTCACAGCCCTACACTAGGACTCCCAGCGAAGACGCTGTGGCACACAAGAGTGTGCCACGGACACACACACAGACAAGAAACAAATTGTAAATTCAAATTTCTGCACTCCTGGGAATCGAACCCTCTAAATGGCAGACAGGCATATTAACCGCTGTGGTCGCAAAGTTCATCATGGAAATGTCAGCTCCTCCGGGAATCGAACCCAGAACCGTCTGATACTGACCCCGGATACTGCAATACGGATCGTCACTGCTATGTACGTATTGATTTACCGATACTATGCATGAGGCCCGAGTCGATGTTGGCGCTGAGCAAGTTGGACATGGCCTGGATGGTGGCCTTCCGCAGCGCTTGCAGCCTGCCGTGGCCCTCGATGGCCTCCACCTCGTTGCAGTCGTTCAGCAAGTTCATGAACAGTGTGAAGTACCTGCGGGAATTCAAAACGAATCATATTAGCGTTCGATGTTTAAGACGTAATCAAACGCGGTCACATCATGAAATTGAGGGGGGAGGTCATACTAATAATAAGATATGTCATGTCATGTCATTTCGATGGTGGTAGGGTTTTAAGTCGAAGGCTCGCCTGCGGCGGCACCACCGCTGCACCTATTTCTGCCGTAAAGCAGCAGTGTGAGAACTGCTG
>DWKW01001913.1:0-11779 GCA_018250115.1 Doberes anticus | reverse complement strand
GCGTGGTGGACTATGGCATAAACTCTCTCATCTCCGAGAGAAGACCCCGTGCCCAGCAGTGGGACTATAATGGGTTGATGATGATGATTATGGATAGTAATTACCAAATTACAATTAAAATCATTTCCACAAAAAATAAACATTTTGCACCTGTCTGGGGTCTGCTAAAAGTTTTTACAGCGGGAGAAACTACATTTTATTTCATCCTATTCCATATATCGACGATGTCGTGTTATTAAAGGTGGTCTCCAAATTCGAAATGGTGTAATAGACACATTTTTTTAGTTCTCGACGTTATCGCTAGGTGCGCTGCTACAACCATCTGTTTACATAGATTGGTGGTAGAGTCTTATGTCGAACCTATTTCTGCCGTAAAGCAGCAGTGTAGAACACTGCTGCCGTAAAGCAGCAGTGCAACACAGTGCGGAACTGCTGTGTTTGGTTTGAAGGCAGAAGATACTGGACAGGAGGCATTGCAACTTAGTCCTCTGGAGTAGCAACGTATCCATTTACAACCTTAGATAGGACTTCCATCGTACTTGAGTTTTGATGTGAATGTCCATAGGCTGCAGTGACCACTTAACATCTGGTGGTCTACATGCTCGTTTGCTTTGTATAAAAAAAGCCAAAACTGACCTAAATACAAAACAAAATGTAATGTAGTGTAAACGGGGAAAAAGTTGAAATCATTTAGACGTCGTCGGTAAGTGAGACAAATAAAATAGAAAGATTTTATTATATTAAAGAAACATACACACACACATGTCAATTTAATGAATTCGTTTTACAAACGTCATATACTCGAATCAAATACGAATAAATAAAACAAATGTAAATTATAAAAAAAATGTTAATTGCTTTATTGCTGTACACGTAAATACATCACATAATGGTAGTCTTATGCCGAAGACTCGCCTTGGGCACAACTGCACCTTCTTCTGCCGACAAGCAGCATTACTCGTACTATAGTGTTTTAGTTTGCGGGGTGTGGTTAAGCAGACCGCAGCGAACAAACGGGGTTTCAACTTGGCTCACAGGAATAACAACGCATTCACTAAACCCAAATAATAATATAATAATAATTTTATTTCAGACCACAAGTTTTCAGTACATATACATTTTAACAACAACTAAATAGTTAGTATGTAGTGTTAGCAACAATAGGACTTAGTATCGTTGGTAACATAGTAATATTATACAAAATACTAATAATCTACTTTACAACTATCCCAATACAATATTTTTGAAATGGGCAATCACAGCTATGGGCAATAGACTTAGACTCAAGTTTTTAAGACTTCAGTCGGTCCTATGTGAGGTTGAATGCAGAGCACCATCTACGGTCCATATCTATGTGCTCTAGCACATTCCACGAGCTACAGTGGCTGTTTGTTATTACGCCTTCATATTCGTTTGCTATATGCTATTGTAAGTGAGTGATAGCCTTGTGGTGAAGCATCTCGACCCTGCTACATTGAGTCGAAGTTCAAATCCCGGCACGCATCTCAATTTCTCGAAATATTGTCTGTCCAAAATTTTCGAAATTATGTGCGTATCATAAATTAATTATCACTCGCTTTAACGGTGAAGGAAAACATCGTGAGGAAACTTGCATGCCTGAGAGTTCTTCATAACGTTCTCAAAGGTATGTGTAGTCCGCCAACCCGCACTTGGCCAACGTGGTGGACTATGGCCTAAACTCTCTCATGGAGAGAAGACCCGAGCCCAGCAGTGGGACAATAATGGGTTGACGATGATGATGATTCATTTGCTGCGTCTTTAATTTATATAATAAAAACGTACTTAATATAAATAGAGTTCTAGTACTAAACAAAGCCGAGACATCAATGCTTATTCATTGATAAATTGTAATTCCTCGCACGGAGTCGGTCGCGACGCATCCGGTGGAGATTAACCGAGTAAAATCTAATATAAATTGTTTCGTCTTACTTATACAGAACAATGGTACGTTTATCGTCTCATACTGGTTTTATATTGGGTACACATCACGTACTGTATCTATAGAGTTTTTGTTTTTGCAAACATACTTGCCTAATGAGCACAGCGCATACGAGGCACTGGTACGCTGCTAAAAGGTTCCTGAATGTTAGATGCACTGGATGTTGTCGAAGAGAGTGTTACCACTTTTTTTTCTACATTGCACACACGGAATAGTAAACGAGCATTGACCGCCCGATCCTCATCCTTAAACAGGGCAAAAGTCCCATCCTGGGTCGTAGGCTTTGAGTAGGTCTAGGCCTCGAGTGCCTTGTCAGTCCTGAGACTAGTCGGAATGATTCCTGTCTAGTGCATTCTGTCCAATCACACCTTTCGAACCAAAACACGGTGGTGCTTACACTACTGCTTCACGACAGAAACAGATGCGCGGTGGTACCATCGCAGACGAGTCCTCGAGATATGTCTACCTACTACCATCCGATAAATGGATTTTTTTTTTCAATTCTAGAATGCAAAGCGGAACTCTCATGCAAGGTTTCCTCACGATATTTCCTTCGCCGTTAAAGTGAGTGATAATTAATTTATAATACGCACATAATTTCGAAAATATCGAATAGACAATGTTTCGAGAAATAGAGATGCGTGCCGGGATTTGAACCTCGACCCACCAAGTGGGGTCGAGATGCTTACCGACTAGGCTATCACTCACTCACTCATTAGTCAATAATAATATAATAATATAATAATAGTAATCATAAGATCATGTGAAATTAAAAAATGTATTGTAAACAGACATGGTAAATAGTTGATGTTGTTAACACAAGCAAAGATTTTATGTATGTTAGCATAGCATAGCATAGCGAGCATAGAGATAGCTGGACTCGTGCGTGCAGGAAACAATTTTGGACTTCTGCTTAGAACTTGGGTATACTTTTTAAGTGTGCCAATCTACAAGAGAGAAAATCTGTAATAGAGTACATTGTGTTCCTTCAAGGTCAACAACGTGATGGCTACCTCTAATATGCAGTATGCAAATAAGTGACCGTGATCACTTTACTTCAAGTGGCTCTTCTGTATGAACAAGTCTTAATCATTTCCATTAGAAAAATATTTTTAATAACAAAAATGTATTCATTTATCTTCGTATTCATATTCATAGACCAGATGTCCTTTCTTGTTCCAAATGATTAAACATGTATGAACACGTTTTGCGTTCTTGCTAATAGTAGGTATTTATTTAAGCAAATTCTTCTTGTAAATATCTATCGCTTTACACATAAAGAACTGCTTTTATGGTGATTAAAAGCCACGTCTTATGAAACTTTCATGTGCCAGTATTGATATCTTCTTTCAATACTAATTCAACAGTTTCTGTTTTGAAATAGATAGAGCAGGCAGCTCTTAGAGTGGAGACCGCATTAGGGCAAGCGTCGCGAGGTGAAGCTCCAATGCATATAGCGCGATGATTTGCACCGGACGGCGGAAAGAATCTAGTTACGTACGGGTTGTGCGGCGCGCCTTGACAGAAGCCAATCTTTAGCAGTAGACTGACGTGAGCTGAGGAGAGAACATAAGCTCATTTGTCTAAATGCAAAACTGCACAGTTCGAATCATCAGCAACTTTTTTCTTAAATCAACGCGAACGAAGTTGTGGGAAAAAGAAAGTACAATGAAAATTAACTAAATGAATATAAGTGAAGTACAGGATGTATTAAGCCACTTTAGACACTTAACCACTAACTACTTAAGCTTTTATATATTCACACTAGACTACCGCCTGCGACTTTGTCACTGCGACATTGATGTGCTGATGAATAAACAACAATTTAATTTTAATTGACTTCCCGTGCGTATGACCGTAGCTACTAGAAAGGTCAAACTGTTTGTCTCACTCGTCTGTACCGATCTTGTTCAAAGATATCGTCGTATTTAAGTCTAACTATACTAATTTAAACTGTGAAAGTCCATTTGAAATTTATTCAGCTGTTTGTGTGATTCGGGAACAAACATTAAAGCAGACATTTGTTTTTGTCTGTGTCGCCGCAGGCTAGCCTTCGACATAAGACTCTACCACCATCAATAAATACTATGCAATGAATGTAAATCAAACATCACATTTAATATAGAATCCCTACATAGTGCATTAGATGATTGGTTATGGGCCCGGGACTCCTATTCGAAATTTTGCTCTTTTTTGCACAAACGAGGCTACAACAGTACTCGTGTTTTTGCATTCCGATGAAAGGATAAGAAAGGCCTTGTAATTATTTGCACAAAGAAATGGTTTAGGGCAGGGGAGGAAGTTTTTGTGTAAAGATTTCGGCAAAGCGAAGTGCCTTGGGCTGTTTTGCAGTCCAGTCGACCGGCGCGGCGTCTGAACCGGAGATGTAAACAGGCATGAATGTTAGTCGCGTTTTAGATGTTAGTGAGCCTTTTATTTTTATTTTAACGGAATAGCAAATGAGCATGCAGGCCGCTTGATGGTAAGTGGTCACTGCCATCCATGGGCATCCATATCAAACCTCAACTAGGCTTGATATTCTATCTGAGGTCGTACATGGATGCGTACTAATGTTTCCTGTCGTGTCTTCTGCCCAACCACGCCCTTTAAACCGAAACACTGTTCTCACACTGATGCTTTACAGCAACCTTCAATATAAGACAACCGCCCTCGAATTAATTAAATAATAGTAAATTAATTCTTTATTACAACAGGGTTAGAGATGTTCTTCTGAATGACTATCTTCATCATCATCGACCTATTACTGTCCCACTGCGCTAGTAACGGGTCTCCTCTCAGAGATGAGAGAGTTTAGGCCATAGTCCACCACGCTGGCAAAGTGTGGATTGGAGGACTTACTATACGATTGAAATGACGCCTATCAATAATCTTTGAGTCAACGGTCCTATCAGTCCTTTGAGTCAGCTATCCTTAAGATAGCTTAATGGCATTAACGTTTTTTTTCAAACGGAATAGCAAAGGAGCATGCAGGCCACCTGATGTTAAATGGTCACTGCAATCCATGGACATCCACATTGTATGCCTTACACAGTAATGCCTTCTGTCCAGTGTCATCTGCCTAACTACACCCTTCAAATAGAAACGCGGAATTTTTCACCGCTGCTACACGACAGAAATAGGTGTAATGGTGGTAGCCTTCGACGTAAGACTCTACCACCATCAGATAAGACTCTACTACCATCAAAATGAAATTAAATGTCTTAATGATACATGACCATCATCAAACGAATCGTGAAAACTTTAGCGTTGCCCTTGCGTTTGTTTTTGTTTTAGCTTGTATTTTTTAATATATTGGATTTTTGGGGAATGGAAAGTAGTCTCACATTTTTATAATACAAGAGTTTTATGATATAAGGACGTACGTATTTGTGAAACCGACTTATATCTTATGTATTTTCTGTTAGTCATATTAATGACTCACTAATTGACTTGTCAATGGAATGATTCACTTCTGCGAAATCTAAATGAAAGGCAGGAATCGTTTCAGCTTTTGTTTATTTGTAGCAAATATTACTTTTTCTACACATGACACGAGTATGATAAGTGAAAATATCTGATTCCATCAGTAGAAGTATATCTAAAAAAAAATCTTTAGTATTCAGTATAAAATACCTGTGTCAGTCAGTCAAGTCGCATTTTAGATTTTTTTTTTGACATTCCTTATTATCAATAATCTCAGCATCGAATAAAAAGGGGTAACATGAACCGCTGGATCAATGGTGATAAAATTTGATACGGAAATATGAAGCCTGGGGAAAGCCATAGACTACTCTTTTCTTCAAAATTCAACCCTTTTATAATAAAATGGGGGTTGTCATAAAGTATGATGTGACGCTTTCACGGTTAGACTCGTGGGCCGATTGTTATGAAATTTAATATGAAGATAGTTAAAATTCTGGAGCGAACCAAAAACTACACTCCTTAAGCAATGGAAACCCAAAGAGTTAAAAAAGGCGCTAAAATAGTTCTTTGTAAAAAGTCTGAGGTGGGATCGAATTGAACGTGCAATTGCAGGGAGGTAACTTGGAATATCTTGTGTCTTTGGTTTGAAAACCACAATGATCCAGTACTACAGTGCGGTGTAGATAAGGGTAAATCCACCCCATATCTCAGATGTAATCCGTTAGCGTAAGCCTAGAATCTTCGACATGGTTCAACGACCTTAACAGAAATGTGTACATACTGAAATTGTATTAAACTTGTCAGTTTGGTACGAACGCTTTCACCCATTAACGCGTTCCCACTGCTGAGCGCAGGTCCTCTTTCATTTATGAGAAATATACAGTCCGCCAAGCGAGCCAAGTGTGGATAAGCGAACTTATCTTGGAGAACGGATATATGGAGAACCTTTAGACATGTAGGTTTCCACACGATATTTTCTTTCACTGCAAAGCAAATGATGATTAGTTTCTAATATGCACATTACTCCGAAAATTAGAGGTGCATTTAGCGTTTCGAATGCGGTCCCATCAAAGCGGACAGTGGATTTCCAACCACTGATCTATCACTGCTTGAATGCATGTACAAATGTGTGAATATGTCTGAAACAGCTGTATGACTCTCCTTTTATACCATGTTTGCCACAGATGGTCATGCTATCCGATCCCTGCTATCGATTTTTCAAAAGCGCATTTTGACCTGATGAATTTAATCCAGAATCTTTGTGAGAAGTAACTCATATCTATAGATAATCGACGACGTGTGTGCCAGTAACTCATTCTTGTGCTTTACTACCGCTACAACTACAATGTAATGTAACTGAATAGAGCCGCGAAAAACTGACCCCTTTCCCACCAAAGATTTTCCATGTTATTGTTGCGAACTGCGTTCAAGATTACGCCGCTGCAATTATGTTTATGTAAGTAAGATGGAAGCAGTGATAGTCTAGTGGTTTAAAACCGTCCTTCCACTCGGGTTCGAATACAAACACCTTTATTTTTTTGTAATTATGTACGTATTATAAACTGTGGATCATGAGAATTATCCAACTAAAGCCATATTATACGTTGAATTATGTTTTGACTACATTGCAAAAGAGTGCCGAGTGTCTTTTTCCACCGGATTTTTTTCCTAAGTCATATACCATGTCTGAGCTCAATAGGACGCTCAAAATAAGCAGTCACAACTTGTCTTTCTGTAACGGAGAGATTGACCACCGCGAAGAAACCTATACGCTCGAGAGTTCGTAATGTAATCTAAATATATGTGAAGCCTACCCGCCCGCAATTGGCAAGCGTGGCGAACGATGGCCTTAAGCCATCTTTTTTAATTTTAATTATAATAGAATAGCAAACGGGTATGCTAGTCACCTGATGTTAGGTGTTCACCGCAGCCCATGGACATCCACATCAAACCTCAACTAGGACAGAAGTCCTATCTGAGGTTCTATGTGTACGTCATGAGGACTAAGTTGGAATACCTCTTGTCCGGTGTCTTCTGCCTAACTACACCCTTCAAACCGAAACACAGCAGTTCTCACAAATAGGTGAGCGGTGGTACCGCCGCAGGCGAGCCTTCGACATACGACTCTACCACCATCAAATCAATCAAATCTGTGAAAAGAAATTCGCGACCAGCACTGCGACGGTAATGGATTGTTGATGAAACTGGAAGTGGATGTGCAAATTAAATAACGCACGAATACTTTTACGCCGTTGCTTGCATTAAACCGCAAATTATTTTATAACTAGCGAAACGTCTACGTAGTGGTTACGCTTATGGGGTGCGATAAACTCGTGCTTATTAAATGTGTTTCCTGCTTAGTACTAAGTTACTTACGTTCATGTTGTAAGCAACTAAGTAAATGCGTGAATCTCATACTGTATCTGCTGAGGCAGACAATGTTTTGAAATCTTTACATAGTCAGCAAAATTGAAACTAGGAAGTATATTGCAATTTAACCAAAAACGAGAACCGACATTGCAATGATAAGACAATTTCTTACTTTTTAGTTTTGTTCTGTAACCCAAAATATGTTTTAAACAAAAAAAAATATTTATATATAGATTATTTTTATTTTCAAATAAATAAATTGAAATTGAAGCTAGTTTAAACTCATTAGTCCATGCACGTTAAAAATTTCATTGCTATCTCTGAAACATTAATTGAAATTTTACAAAAAAAAAACGTCGTAATAGGTTATTTTCTTTTAAATCAGGAAGATATTATTTATCTCAAAAGTTGTTAATAAAACATTCTTCATATTTATCTAAAACTAGCCAGAGTTAATAATCTTTCAAATTCAAATTTGAAATTTAATTATGAATGCTTGATATAAAGAAAGCGTTTTTTGTTTTACTGAAAAATAAGTTCTTCATCCAACCTTCAATAAATTTCAAAGAAATGAAGAAATTTGCTACTACCCGGGGCCATCGTCCTGTATGTCCGATGTCCTTCAGCGAACCCTAAAAATGTATTTAATAAATAACAACTGATTTACACATTCCCATCAAAAAAGTTACAAAAAAAGAACAAACGTGTATAGTGGTTCCTCCTCCCATTTTTTTACAACCAGGCTAGGTTGTAAAACAATAACAAATGATATGCTACTCTAATGGTTAAAAATATCGACCTGTTCCGGTAGTTGGGAGTTCGAACGCACGAACCCAGGTTTTCATAAATTATGTGCTTATTAAAAACGAATTATTACTTACTTTAACGGTGAAGAAAACCATCGTGAGAAAAACCAGATGTTGTCAGATGCGTGTGTAGTCCGCCAGTCCGCATCTGGCTAGCGTGGTTTACTATGGGCTCATCCTCCTCTCATATCTGAAAGGAGACCCATGACTAGCAATGGGAGTGTAATGGGTTGGTAAGAGTTAATGAAAAATAATTTCGTGTTGGATCACCAATTCGTCGCCATGCTGTCGCCATCTCCAATATAGAGAAATAGAGGTGCGTGCCGGGATTTGAACCTCGATCCAACGTAGCGGGGTCGAGATGCTTAACCACTACGCTATCACTCACTTTGTTTAGTAATAATACGTGTTAAAACGGCCTTTTATACCACTAAACATGAATTTTCTTCAAGTTCCAAGTTGTGTTTAAAGTGTAAAAAACGACTGCAATTGTACCAAACAGATGTTCGAGAAAGCGAAAAAATAAAAAACGTGATAATAAAATATGTCATTACTGGTTGTATGTATGATTTCAGTACTAATCAAATGACCTCCTACAATTTGTGCAATTGTCCATACGTGCATCCGGTGCGGAATTACGCTCAATAGTCATCATAGCTCTTGTGGATTTATGTACTTACACCTTATCTGACTGTTGCAACGAATTAAAAGTTATAGAAAATATTGCTATTAACCTACATAGCATAAACATTTTTTTTATTGTAAAGGAGTAAGTAGCAAACGAGCGTGCAGGCAACCTAATGTTGAGTGATCATTACAGCCCTTGGAAATCCGAATTCAAGCGAAAATAATAGTTAAGGACGTGAGTGAATACATGGCTACTCCTGAAGCCTAAGCTGGAATGCCTTCAGTGTAATCTGTCTAACGAAACCAAAACGCTTAACTTAACTTAAATAAATGAATACCTGGGATTCCCTGAGTAGTGGTTACCATGGTAACATAGCTATGTATAAATACACACGCCCTGACCAGGAAGAGAAATTTAAAACCTCAGGCATGTTGTGCTTTATGGGTCCTTAGATTCAAAAATTGTATATACCGCAAAAATATAAATCTATTTTACATATGACAGTAAATACAAAACAGCATGTGTAGGTGAAACAAACATATATTATGTTGTGCCCGTATATTATTCAAGTACGTTCGACTAATGGAAGCAGTGATCAAGATGTTATCAGCAGAATGGCTGTTCTGCCATTGTTTATCTGCACGCTGTATGACTAAAGTGATCATTGCGTGCTCTTAGCGCTTATGCTCGCCTGGTATATCGTATGTACGGGAATGTTCCTATTACCTTTTGTTCTTTAATATCCTTCCTTACACATTAATTAATTTCGAAAAGAACTACTAGTGAACTATAATGACGTAGATTTCAGTGTGCTATTCAGAATGGACACCCTTTTAAATTTCACGCCATTTTTGATATTTGTACTCTTTCATAAAAAACAAAGAATATATAATCTATAGTCTCATGTTGAAGGCTCCCCTGCGGCAACATCGCTGTACTCATTTATGTCGTATAGCAGCAGTGTGAGAACTGCTGCGTTTTAGTTTGAAGGGTGTAGTTAGACAGAAGACTCTGGACAGGTATTCTAATTTAGTTCTCGGTAGTAGCAACAAAACCACACACAACTTCAGATAGGACTTCCGTCCTAGTTGGTTTTTGATGTGGATGTCCATGGTTTGCAGTGACCACAACACAGCACAACAACCAAGTAACATCAGGTGGCCTGCACGCACGGTCGTTTGCTATTTTATTAATACAGAAAAAGAACGTTCGTACCTTAACGTACGTCGTGATTTTTACGCAAAATGAAATGTCGCAATAAATTTTGAAAAAGGCCGTATAAAAAAATTTGCTTATAATTAAAAAAAGAAATTAAACAGTAGATAACACGATATTATTTTTGTATCTATTATTTGTAATGTAAGAGTATTATTTCCGAAAGAAAACTGACGCGGCGTCGCCATCGGTATTTGTATAAATGAATAAAAAAAGTCTGTGTTTTTTATAACATTTCAATACATACTCTTCTTTTTAAAAGCAAAGATAATAACGAATTTATTTAGGGCTATCGAAACATACTTCAATTTTTCGTTTGATTTCGCTAACCTGGAGTCCATAGTTTTGGCACGTTGAAGCTAAATTTGCTGTTTTTTTTAAATATATGAACAGAATAGTAAACGAGCATGCACGCACCTGATGTTAAGCGGTCACCGTAGACCATATACATCCACACCAAACTTCATCTAGAATGGATGTCCTATTTGAGATTGTTAGTGGATTCGTTGCTGCTACTGAGGACTAAGTTGAAATGCCTGATGTCCGGTGTCTTCTGCCTAACTGCACACAAACGAAACACAGCAGTTCTCACACTGCTTTACGTCAAAAGTAGGTGCAGGGATGGTGTTGCCGCAGACGAGCCTTCGACATAACACTCTACCATCGTCAAATGACGACATTAATGCGCGTTGCACAGTATACGAGCAGGTAATGAGGTGGTAACCTGGCAATGCACGAGCCTTGTTCGTAATCATTGCTGCGGGCTTGCTATTGTGCAAAACCTTTGCCTGGAAACATACATTTAAAATACTCATTGATGAAAATACTAGAAAGTCACAATGTGTATTTAATCACTGTGCATTTTTTTAAGTCGCGAGATGGTTATTTTTCTATATTTCTAAATATGTAGAGTAGGAGATGAGCTTGTAGGTCATCTGATGTTGTGTAGTCATTACAATTAATGGACAATCACGTCCAACCTTAAACAGGACAATCGATGAAAAAAAATCATCGTAATATTTGCGGGGCTATGTTGGAATGCCTATTGTCACATTTAACAATTTATTGTCAGATTGTAGATATTCTTTTGTTTTTTCAGTTTTTGGAAAATTGCTAAGACTTTCCCAAACTTAAGAAGACTAGCAGGTAGGATAAGTAGGTAGGATGGATTTCGAGGTATATTTAGTGAGCTTCTGACTTCTTAGACTTCCGGTCTTCTAGACCACTGTTGTAATATTTTTAAACTGTTTATCAAGTAAAGATTTGTTTTAATGTTATTTATTTAATGTTATTTATTTAATATTTATTTAATATTTAATGTACACCATAAACTTTAAAGGCAGAGAGTATAACATAAATTTTGTACAAAGGTCTGCT
>DWKW01001912.1:0-11780 GCA_018250115.1 Doberes anticus | reverse complement strand
TAATTTAAACATTTTAGGAGTATAAATCGTTTTGAGTGTACTTCAATGAGAAAAGCCAAAAGTTCGCTTCCAGATGAATTACGATACACATGGATGCCAAATTTTAATTCAGTTACACGGATTGTGGCCACGTTGAAACCACGATTTGGCCGACCTACTAAATTAATCGAAATTTCGACGTTCATACGTGTAGGCAATCATATAGAATACGTATACAAATATATAAATATGTGGTATATAGTAGGTAGATACTTTTGGCTAGCTAAATCATGTTTCACAGGGTGAACTGTCTTCTGTTAACTCGGAAGCTTTATTTATAAGAAAATTTTAAAGCAAAGTAGCGCGTGCAAACGTTATGGAATATTTGTAGTTTGTCGGATTATTATGATACTTTTGTAGTTCCTAAAACACTACTAACTACCTAATGAACCACTCTGAGTCATCAACGTCGCTCATGATGACTGCAATGATGGATGACCCTATTTGTTGATTAGTAGTAGTGAAAATAACTGTTTATGTGCTAATATTGCAATAAAAGTTAATTAAAGAAATTATGCAGGGTAAAATCCTTTATAGAACTATCCTTAAAAAAATAGTTTTTAAATTTAATTGTGTCAGGCCTTGTAAATTTCCCCAATAACACTATCTTCATACCTATTAACCCCGATTTGTGGGTGAATAGGGATAGCATACATTTTATCTTTTTTGCTTACATCTGAATGTTACTTAGGTAATTTAACATTTCATGATAAAGTATCAGCCAAGACTCAAATATATATATTACTAAAAAGTAATAAATTACTGAGAAACTAACTGAAAATTCTTATTGAAGTTCCATTTTGTCCCTATTCACCCCATTTTACGGTACTTGGTTTTCTTTGATTTTGTTTTGCTCCAAACATTATGTAAGAAATAGAGTCTATCAAATATTTATGTAATTAAAACGATGTTGGTATTAAACGTGTTTCTAAATATTCACCTCGCTCTCCGCATCAAGTTCGTGGCTGGCTTGTTATTAAATTGCGAGATAATTATCAGATCTGATTACAAAGTTCTTCAATGCCTTTGATTGAAAATTAGTACATTTTCCGAATTTGATTCTGATTATTTTTATTAGAGATCAGGTCACATCAATTAGATACTGAGCCGCGCCGTGACGTATTTCTTGTATTAAAGAAGTGCACTGCAGCCCATGGATTGAATCAAAACCTACTCAAATTGGGTCGAAGTCATGTCTGAGGTTGTAATACTACTCCTGAGGACTAAGTTGGAACGCTAATGTAGGAACAGTATAGTGCAGCACATAATGCTCTATGGCAGAAATAGGTATAGCGGTGGTGACGGTGCAGGCGACCCTTCTACGCAACTACCACGATCAGCGGTAACGTATCGTAATATGAAGATAGCAGTTTACTATAGACTTTTATCTTTGTCTTTTGTCATGGATTCTGAATGTTTCTTTCTTCTAAAGCAAAGATTGTCTCTAAGGAAATTACACCTGCCTGTCGGGCCCTAGTGTCGTAAGAGGGGTTGCGTGACTGAAGCGTACCCAATTTTTCTCGCGAGGCGCGGCCCCATCTAATAACATAAAGTTGACCCTAAACGTAAGTATTCCTGTCTTATTGTATCTTGATCTTATAACTAAACCGATAATACTCGATTAGACCCTTGGTATCACAATATATTAACATTGTATTTAACTTTTTACAGTGGTTACTCGATGTCCTCATAGACCACTATTGCCCTTGGGTTTGATGACCAAACCACTTTAATTAACATTGTAATATAATGCGAGACAATAGCGTCTTCACAAAATGTTTGGTTAAGTAGAACAGCTTTTCAGCAAACGGAATATAAATACATAGTAAGTATCTTTCCTCGTTATATGCGTCAAGCAAAATTCTAGATAATAAATTCGACGACAATGCGATAAATATCGGGGAAAAAATAAAATTTTACAACCGTCGTCGTCAAACCTCGTCAATTCGCAAGTAAGCTACAGTGTTCTATAGCAACGGTACTGTAGGCTCTATTTTTAAAAGTATGAATATGTATGTTTTGCAGATCACGCGAACGAAGTCACGGGCGATACCTAGTAAATATATAATAAAATCTTCATTACTACAAAAAGCTTAATTACTACTGAGATATAATTGTATTACATTTTTATAACTAGTATATTGGCGGCGTCAAACCGCATCCAAGTACCAACTGAGCGCGAAAATTTTTAACACCATTTATTTATTTGGTTACAGATTTCAGTCGGAGTATGTCAATGACAACGAAAAAAAAAACTGATTATTTTAAACTTCGGAGGAAACTTAACAGTACAAATACCACAGCAGAAATAACCGCTTTGGTGATGCCGCCGCCGCAAGCGAGCCTTGAACGTAATTAACCACCATTACCACGAGTAGGTACCTACATATAGGTGTTAAAAGTACATCTTTTATGTTTTGCTCAGAGCCGCCCTGATAACTTTATAATTACAATTTGTAAGTCCAATTTATTTGATTCTGCTCTGGATCAATAGTCAAGTTAAATTCATTTAAAAGTCCTGTACTTATAACTTATATTTATACGGACGTAGTTGTCTGTATAAATGTTTCGAAACCACAACGATTCACCATTGGTTTTGTTCTCGTACTGTTGGCACTCGCTGAAATTGAATATTTTACCATTTTAAGGAGGTAAATTCGATTTTATTGTGCAAATAAAAATTTTACAAAATTTTAAATCAAAACTAATGTCATTACCGTATGACGCAAATTACAATAGGTAACTAAGTCAAGCGAGATTTTAATACCAGGGGGGAGAAATAATAGTGAATATAGAATCGCTATAGTGAAGGTATCCGTATGTAGGTATACGTAATGTCGTTACATTATTGCGAGTAAGACGGTGTCATAAGTCTAAGGGTGGATTCGTTAAGTCAAAGTGAGTACGTACAGTTAACAAGAATAAAGTTTATTGAGGGAGGTTTCTTTTCAATTTAGTGTCATATCATGAAAAGGGTTGCTTTGTTGGCTCTTTCTATACGAAGTCAGATAAGTATCGGGTATAGAATTCATGCTTTCCGCACCTGTTTGTCTCGTATTCTTACTGCCGAAAGTCATAGATAAGGGTTATTTATCAAGTGAATTAGTAACGGTGAGGGAAAACATCACGTGGATTTCTGCATGCCTAAACGTTCTTCATAATGTTATCAAAGACACGTGAAGTTCACCAATAATCAGTTGGCCAGCGTAGTGGCGTAAAACTTTCTCATATATTATATTAGATATTGGATCATTTGGATCATGGATTGATGATGAAGTTGAGTAAGATAAACGAGTAACAGACAGTCGACTGTTGTTTAGTTGGTAATTACGATTGCTGGCAAAAACGTAAATCTACTTGTAACATGTCGTGAGAAAGATATATGTGGTGAACTGGAAACGTAACGCTCCTGTTATAATAATAACCTCTATAACCGCTACAATAGCCTCTGTCGCAAGCTGTTTTAATGAAAAGTTTACTACTATACTGTTATTCAACTTTCTATTCTTTACAATAACACGTCAAGAACAGGCATCTAGTTATTGTTATCACATAGGTTGTATTTCTAAAGACATTCGAAAGCGGAGCTTTATTTTGCCGAGTCATTGTAAATCAACAACAACAATTGTTAATTACCAGCTGTTGTATTAAGCGCTACAAAATTATTTAAATTAGATGAGATATCGTTACCCTTTTGCGATACAGGTACGATATACTATGTAGAAAAGGTTACAGAAACTTTAACCCTCCGGCAGTGAATAGAGGTGCCGATCGATTTTTTATAATAATGTAATGTAACATCAATAGATTGGGTGAAATGATATTCAAGCATACTACAAATAATATAGTTTCAACAGATATCCTGTTCATGTCTAGATATTTAGGACCATGTAAATTTATTATTCCGATGTATCTTGATTATTTTTATAATGCCATTGTTCTTAACGTTCAAAATTTAAAGTGTAATATTTGATTTACATAGCGTTTACAGCGCCCAAAGTGGTTTTCAGTATTATCAACAATTCGACAAATTCGCACGCTTTATACGCAAGATGTGTCTTATCTACGCTGCCAATATTGATATATTATGCTTGTGGACAATTGCTTCTGTAGACCAGAAAATTTCATAATGAGTAGTCGCCCTTTGTAGTCAGTCAATGGTAGAAGCGGAGACAGGACCCAACTTGCTCATAAAGTGTGGGTATAAATATATTGAATTGGAGATACGCCTACGAGAACTAGGAATAAATTTAGAAGAAGAATTAAGAAGACTCAGGACATTGTCTATTAATATGTGCCTTACTATATTTCTACGTATGTCCCGGTCTGCAAATGTTTCACATAAAGATTGCCGGAATATGGCAAAGGTTAAAAGGGTTCAATAAAAACGTTCACATTAAAAAAGGGGTCACACAGAGTGTAGGCGTGAACAAAGTCAACCACAAATCACGCCAACGGACAGTGCGCCTGTAGCTGTTGTATATTACGGCCGAGCACAAACACATTAAAGACTAAGAGGCTGGTAAATAGGCTACATATAAATCATGCCATACAGCAATAAGTTCGTTTGTTACGTTTTTGAGACTATTCCGGCGTGAGTACGTGTAGCTAAAAGCTTTCGACGCGCTACGGGGATCGAACTGCACCTACATATCACCTTTACTCAAAAATAAGCAGACACGTTAGTTATAAATGTCACTAGTTAATTGAGGAACATACTATTCTTAAGCTCAGTAAATATCATGTAAATCAAGCTAAACTCTTTAAAGATAAAGTTAAATACCTAAACGCAAAATTTTACAACAATTATTATCCTAATTAACATGTGACCAATTTCAAAAGCTTTATAATTGACCATTAGTTATAAAATTATGGCCAATGTTGTAAATCATATTACCTTTTGTGAACAATACCTATTAAAGTTATAGATGTGTCTAATACGTTTTTTAAGCTATGAGTTTTTAAATAAAATCAATTAAATTTGATCATCATTTCGAACGTGTGCTATAAGTCTGACATGTCATTTCTGAGGACTCACCAATGCGACCTGCTGGTATGCACTTCAAGACCAATTTTCGCAATTAAAACATAACCGGTATATCGATAATTTTTTTGCTAATAATATTTTGATGTAAAGTTTATTTTGTGAGGTATTTATTAAATTGTTTTAAGAACTTTCGTAGAAGCAACACTCGCGTGCCGTTCTGCTACGCGGGTAGCAAGGAAACGCGGGCGTCCCGTAGACTCTCCGCCAGTGAACTGGAGGGAGCTTCACTGGATGTATATGGATAGTACTGGATACGATGGAAGTGAAAAAACGGCCCTCTCGTTGCATTTCGTACAGCGACCCGAATACCCTGTTAATACTAAGTTGAATTTAAGGCCGTTCAAATCCCTTTCGAATACGGTTGACGATTTTAAGCACTCTACCAAAACTTTATTTGATTGTAGCCTAGAGGCAGTATCACGAATCTTATTGACGATTTAAGATCTCGTTTATTGTTTTGTGGATTAAAGTAACTGCTACTAGAATAAGCTTTGCTTCCTCTTTTTTGTGTTTTCCATGTGATATGTTTTTTTTTAACTAAAGAAAATTTTCAATTTTAGACGGTACATAAATTTAGCTGTAGCTGTAGATCAATATTGCAACAAGACTAAACAAAGGCGGCGTTGAACCCAGCTGCGTCATAGTTACTCAAGGCGACAATTTTTAATCATAATGAACTCAAGCATGAAACGCCAACAGCCTTTACAGTAGATTGTTTTCTGTAGAAAACTTTATTAAACCCAGAGGATTTTTTAATTATTTATTAATAAAGTAATTTAGGTTTCGAATAATAATTCTTTGAAATAAACTATTCAGTAGATACGTTTATAGGTTAGTGATGCCGGGGAATCGAAATGAATACATCAGATACGGATAAATGTTTCACATTCTTTGCATACATTACGACCTACATACATGACGACCCGTGTGGCACTGTGGTAAAACTTCGGTATGCCATTCGGAGGGTCCAGGGTTCGATTCCCAGCGGGGCAGAAATTTGAATGACAAATTAAAATTAAAATAAAAACCTAGTGTGAGGCTATGAGTGTGAAATGTTGTTATTATGTTCTTAGTCAGTTAGTACAAATGATGATTTTCAAAGGACGTCGGATGATTTTAAAACATTGAATAATCAATTATTTAATATTTCGGGGAGGCACCTAGACGATGAAGACAGTTCGTTGGTCAAGCTGTGATTTGTAGGACAATGTTAGTTTCATATATTGGAATGCGAAAAAAATTTCCATTGTCGCAGGCTTTTACCTGAACTGGAATTAATGAACGTGAATGTGGAATATCTAGAAAAGAAAGAATGTTAAAAATGTTTTTATTTGTTTTCATTTACGGGAATAAATTCAGTTGCTACATTTTTATCTTCAGAAACCGTTCGAAAAGATATTTCAGTTGAGATTGCCATTGTTTCTCGTTCGCTTTTATAAAAATATGCGAGATCCGACTATTAATCCTCCTCGTGAGAAAATTTAATAGTTTTTAATTCTGAGAACATTTTTAACTGTAATTTCATGCGTAGAACTGTTCCAGCCATGTCGACGTTTTTATATAGGACAACTGTTTATATATACATTGTAATTAATAATAATAAAATGTGTACTTTTTTTGTATAACGTATAATTATTTAAAGATTATATTGTGAACATAAAATGTGACTCCTTTTGACATATAGTTTAGTGTGTTTTACTTTTGAAATCGGTTTAAACTTTTGTTAAAAAAATTGTGTAAATAAAAAAATGCCTTAGTTATTCAATTCCTTTCAACAAACTGTCTTTTTAATGCCTTTGGATCCGTAAAAGATTTCTCCAACGCTTATGCAATAGTTTTACAAAGTTCTAGGTACAACAGCATCAGTTGTAGAGCAACTCCATGTAAAACGAACAACATTCGTTATGTAATATTATGCCTCCGGCTTTTGTTAAGTCGACAAAAACCATATTTTTAATTGCATATATAGTTCTTACTGCCCGATATTATTGACATTTATGACAGTAGTTATTAAGTCTTGCTTGTGGATCGTGAAATTTTCATTAAAATCATTCAGTAGATATTAGGTGATTGCGCAATAATAATAAAAGTAGACAAAAATAAAACATTTATTTTTGTTTAGGGACCACTAACTAACTTTTTGTAAAACTGACTGAAATACATTAGTAAATATCTTTAAAACACAGGTCTCCGTTACATTTGCAAGCTACATTTTACGAGATTCTGTCGAGATCGAGAACTTAGTTAAATTATTGAGAAATAAACGTAGTGTTTTGACACGGACCCTGTTCATAAATAAAACTATATTAACAAAATTGTTTTTAAAAAAGCTTTTATAAGTTTTATCTTTCTTTTTTTAACTGATCTCAAGCGGGGTGCAGCCTATAATGTAGCACGTTTACCTAAAAAAAATCTATTCACTCTTGTCATGTACAAATTTAAAATTGAATGTATCGGAAGAGAGGGACGGCGTGAGAGAGTTCCACTCTCTAACGGTAGGCAATAGTAACTACAGTATAACTTATACCACCTGATATCTCGTAGCAGCGCCATATCATAGGTGACAATAGTACTTCATGCACGATCATGCACCTGCGCCCTTTGTTATTTTATTTTATTTACAAACGAGCCTGCAAGCCAACTGATGTTAAGCGGTCACTGCAGCCCATAGAATCTACCAAACCTTATCTAGAACGGACTTCCTGTCTGAAGTTGTTTGTGGATGCGTTGCTACTCCTGAGGAAGTTGGAATGCCTTCTATCCGGTGTTTTCTGCCTAACTACACCCTTCGAAACGATAGCCAGCAGTTCTCATACTGCTTTACAGCAGAAATAGGAGCAGTGGTGGTGCTGACGCAGACGAGCCTTCGACATAAGACTCTACCAACAGCAAATAATGACTGGTATAAAATGCTCAGGCGTGATGTACTATCTCACCTTATCCAGAATGTATACTATTTACCCTATTTATATTATAAAGCGTCCATAATTAAGGTTGTACGTGTGATCTATACCTATTAACGCCCGAAGATCAGTGATGGGTATGGAAATATTTTGGAAAGACGGAGTCTTTGAATTGAAGGGACTCCGTTTAGTTGTACATAGTAACGCCTGTGTTTTTTCATCATTAAAGTTGACCCATTTAGTGTTACCCCAGTCAGCAACGTATTTAAGGGTTCGAATAATGCGCTCAACCATCGCCTCTCGCTGCTATTTTATTTCATCACAAGTGGCTCGGGCGGGTGGTATGAATCCCTTCACAACGGCGCTGTCGTCTGCATATCCAAGGATACCGGGTATGAGCAGGTCATTCATATGCTGCAGGAAAACCGTCGCGGAGAGAACAGACCCTTGAGAAACTCCGGCACTAATGTTCAATTGGTCCGATGTGCAACCATTAAGAACTACTCGTATCAACCTGTCGCACAATAAGTCAGCAAACCACCTGCATAAACCATGTAGTAGTCCGAACGATACGTTCTCATAAATTACATTAGTTAGCTAACACTACAATTATACATATATATATACATTTTTGTTAAAACGCTTGCTAATGACGTTTACTAACGTCACCAATCGCAATGTTGCCAACGTTATATTTCGTTATATAATATTACTCTATTTTGAATTAATTTACAGGAGAAAATTTCAAAGGGTAGGTATGTCTGGAAAACTTTCTATGTACATTTACGGTGACTGCCTCTGAACAACTGTGATTTCTGGATCCATACCCCACCACGCTTTAATACAGATGGATGCAGATGAACGTGATACTTATACAGATATAGTGTAATGTATGTGGTTGACCCCTTTTGTCGAATACCAATAACAAATCAAATCGCCCGTGAGCCCTCCGGGAACATAAACTGGAAAGCTGGCCCGTAGATAAACGTGACCTGCAAAACATTAAAACGACTTTAATACGTACCTTTTGTATTTTACCGGTCGATATTTATATTTTAGCGTATAGACATAGAGAAAAAGGTGAGAAATGCAGAGGGACTATTCCATAGCACGCTGTACTGGAATACCAATTTCATTCGACGTATCCCTACTCCCAAAAATATCCATCCGTACTATTTTTGTAAAGTAAATACGAGTATTGTTACTGAATAACGCTAATACGCCAATCACTACTACATTCAAAAAAGTGTTTTAGCCAAGTTAATACAGAACTTCTCAAGTGCTGTTTGTGCATCAAATTGCTTGTTTCAGAGCAATGAAATCAGAAAGTAAAAAATAGCAGAGCATAGCAGTTCTTGAAAGTTCGAGTCCGCTGTTAACCAGTTTAATTGTTAATTTAATTTAATGTTTAATTTAGTAACGAATACCTAAAAAATTTAAGGAGTCAAAGTAAGTAGTTGGAGGAAGTATGTAGATACCCATTATATGAAGCAATTCTGTTTCGAAAAAAATAAAACAAAATAAAACCAGGACTTTAAAATAAATTTTGTTATTATTTAAGGAAACAATCGCGATGGCCGTTTAATGATTATTATTAGAATATTTATATATTTATTAAAGGAGTAGCGAACGAGCATACACGCCACCGTATGCTAAGTGATTACTGCAGTCCACAGACATTAACATCCTACAACAAATTGGGTCATATTTTAGGTTGTACATGAATGCGTTGTTACTCCTGCATAAGTTTGAACATCTCATGTTCTTAGAAATCTGTCTATTAACACTCTTCGTGCGAAACATATATATAAATAAGTATCAGAACTACTGCTTTATGGCATAAATAAGTGAAGTGGTGGTGCCGCCGCAGGCGAATCTTCAACGCAAGGTTAATTGCCTTCACAGGAAACTAATATATTAGGTAAACTATATAAGATAATAATTTGAACTGTAGTTTAAAGCTCTAGTGTAAAACTAGACGGAGACTCTTTCGAGTGTTTTGTCGCACCGTTTGTTGTAGGAATGATGGATTTATTACAATTGCAGTCGGCGTTCTTCCGTGAAAGGAGTGATGGATATTCTACACCATAAATCTTATTTCTGTGGAATTACATAGAGGTATTTTTAAAAAGGAACTCTGTATTACTTCAATCAATTATATTACGATTTAACTTTACATAACTATATTATTATATAATTATATGTATTATAGATTATACATGTAGGTATTAAGATTTAAGTGTAGGTACATAAATTGTTAAAAAATGTAATATAATTTCCATTAATTCCTTTAATTTACAAAAGTATAGTGAGGGTAATGAATTTAATATTGATTTTCATGGCGTAAACTAAACCTATCAATGTTAAGACTTTTTAGCACGGTAGATTTTTTTTCAACCGATTTAGCTCAATCTGGTGCATCCTCTTTCTATATTTTTTTTACATTAACCTGATGTTAAGTGATCTCTACAGCCCATGGACATCCACACCTGAGTCCACACGTCTTTACACGGCTTTATGGAGACGCTAATCAATATAAATCTTACTGAATTAGTATGTTTAATAATGTTTTATTTTCTCAAGGAGTCTTTGTAAAAATTATTTTCAGTGGGTTTATTTTTAACTGTGTTGTTAACTGTTAAATGTAACGTCCGATTGTACATTTAAATAAGAAAAATGATATAAAGTTCTTTACAAATTTCTGTATCTATTTCCCGTGCAAAAGTGGTAAGTTTTACAATTCCCTTAGGGACTGTAGTCACTAAGATTTCTTTTTCGAGGTCTATATCCCAAAAGGACTATACTTTATAAATCCTACAACTTTAGGCTTAACTTTACGTTAATTGTTTTGTGTGTCAGTTGAGAAATTTACTGCTTTATTTTTTTACTAGTTGTTGCTTGCGACCTTGTTCGTGGTGGATTTAAGGTAAGGGAGATAAAAAGAAGGTAATTTATTTTTTTCTCCTGGTTGTATCGTATATGTTCATTCGAGAGATAGTCGATTTGTGTACTAAATTTTATTTAAATCAACTGCCGGATAATAAACGATATAATATACTTAAACGATATAGTGCTTAAGTAACAAATTGTGCAAACTCAAAGAAGACAAATTTTAAACCCATTTTGTAGAACAGGCATTTGTCATTTTAAGGTTGCTTGGCAGGTATCGGTACTTTAGTGATAAAGCTAGGTTTTGCGTGTTTTATGTTTATAACTGAAATTTCTAGTGGTGTGTCACTATCGGCTCGTATGAATATTTTTTTAATTTAATTTAATTCCAACTTACACTAATATTACAGGCCGAGAAATGGCTAATAAGCCATTATAATAATATACGTATTAAGTCCTATGTCCATAAATATTATAATTCTAAAAATCACTAAATGTTAAACTACTATTTATTAAACCTTCAATTACATAATCCGCTACATACGTATCTGAATAAATTATATCAATAACAAATTATTCCAATAATAAAACGTATTTTATTGACCTGTATTACAAGCGTTAATTACTGGCGTCGGTAATGCTGACATGTTATTTTAAATTTGACATCGTTCTACCTTTGCTCCTCTGTTGCTGTTATTTTTTTTTATTTTAATGGAGTAGCAAGCTAGCCTCCATATATTGTTCGGTTACTGCAGAACACGGAAAACCATATCAAATGTCAAATGAGCTTAAAGTTCTATTTGAGTTTGTACGTGGATGCAGGGCCGGATTGACTATGTCGGGGCCCCTAGGCAATACAATCGTTGCGGCCCCTTTCCCCTTTTCTTAACTTTCTAAAATAT
>DWKW01001911.1:0-11782 GCA_018250115.1 Doberes anticus | reverse complement strand
TGAATCGTGTAAAACTTTCTGTTTCGTTTTTGATACAATATGCATTTAAGGGTTAAGAAGATGATATCTTATTTTAGTGTTTCAGTAGACATCTGTGTCAATATATCATCTTAATATTAATTACCTATTACTAATAAATACTAAAAAAATATGCTTTGGAATATAATATACGTTAGACTTTCTTACAACCGATACGCAAGCGTTAAAAAGATAAAAGCGGTTAGGATACATAGTCGTACTTCTTTCTGAGCAAATATTTAAACTATTACACTTTGAATATCCTTACTACTGGCATTGTGGCGAAACACACGAAATCTTTTAGTCCGAGTAAACAAAATCGAAATTTCAAGTGACACAACAAACGGTATAAAAGCCGCAGAGTGGTGAGGCGAGGTCCAAGTTCCGTTTAAAATTGAACGTAGTACGCCCTCTCTTGTTTAGATTCCTGCAGGCTGTGTCAATACTGCCCGGGTACCATTCGTCATCACCTCGTTACGTGTCAAACATTGTTTTCCTATTGTTTCTCTATTATTCCGCTGCCACTCTACTCATCGTCACCGTGAACGCTTCGAAGAATGGATTAGTAAAGTAAATATTTAGCAATTATAGTTGACGACCCGTACTGTAAAGTGGTCAACATGCCGGTCTACCATTCATAGGGTTCTAGGTTTGATTCCCAGAGCAGAAGTTTGTATGAGAAATGTAGATTTCTCTTTCCGGTCTACGATGTGTTCTTACCTTTGTCCATGGCACCAACTATACAGGAAATTCTAGGGCTAGGAGTGTGAGGCATTATTTATTATTATTCTTTATTTTAAGTTCTTGTACACACTTGTTGAACACAATGGAAAAAAACAAGTAAGGAAGAAATGGGACAGAACAAAGGTACTGTTAATTTCTCCAACAAATTTCTTTCAGAAATTATATGTGAACTTATATGTATGTACATGAAAAAATTATATACCATAATATACATACAAACGTTACCGATAAACATGGGGCGATAAAAACAATCTTATTTGAATATTATTGTGAATCAAATGTGGGATGAAATTTTAAGGTGGTTTTTTAATGTGCAAAATAAGTTCTGAATTATCTCGCATAAATGTAAAGTATTACGAGTGCTTTTGCAAGACTGCGACTCCTTTTGAAGTATCGTAATGAAGTTTCTCGATCATGAAACACTCTTATCTGCGTTGTAAGCAATTTTCTATTATTTCGTGAACTCATTTTTACACTCGTGTAAGGATAAGCGAAAACTTTGACAGTTCTGAATGAAGTGTGCGCGAAAGGACGCAATTTTAATGTCGTTTTGGGATGTACCACATAACTCTTGCTAGTTATCTTGCATAAATAAAAAGTGTTTTTAGAACTCTTAGTATGACTGTAATTTCTTTCTTCATTAGGAGTCTCCTAATGAAGTATATTGATTTTTAGGATTTATACTCAGGAATGACTTTAATAAGCAAATTTACGTTCGTAAACTAATTTTCGCATTTCAAAATACTTCCATGGATGAATAAGAGAATATTTCAGCAGTTGTGATTGAAATGTTCTTGGACGCAATTTTAATGTTGTTTTGTGGCTACACACGTCAGGTCTGTTTCGGAATGGTTTTGTTAATATGACTCGCCTTGTTATTAATTGCAAGTGCTAACCAGTTCGCGATTCAAAATTATTGTACCTGTTATGATAATTGTCCGTTTTTGCATATTATACCTATGTTTTGCCAAGAAAGGTGCAATATCAATACATTTTCACGTAGACCATTAATATTTATTTTTATATTATTGGAACGTCCTACGCGTATTCGAGATGTGCTACTGCAGCCAAATAAACTTTTTGTTTGATTACTCGACGGGTATCACAATTAGGGTAAGTACACATTTGGGGACGCGGTGCCGAGCAAACCGTTCGTGCTCCATTAGACAATGTAATTAATACCCGAGGTTACCCTTAATTGTGGGCGACAGAGTAGTGACGACAGACGTCGATCCACCACGAATCATCGCTCAAAAACCACTCCCATGACAATCTAATAACTTATTAATGAATGTTTAATACGCTACTGATTAATTTGTCTAAGAACGCCTCTATGTTATTAGACAGCGTCTTATTTATGAGACGTTACATGCATTTCGATATATTCGGATACATTACGTGCCGCAACTGACCTACGTTTCTGAAATTGACAGATGATTGTGAAGGCCAATGCTTGTCCAAGTAAGCAAGGCGACATAATGTATAGTAGTTCTAAGTAGATTGGGTGACCCACAAACATATAAACATTTGATTTAAATCACATTAAAACAATATTAATTATCATTATACAGGAAGTTTAATAATTAGGGTTTGTATAAAGATTGTGACAAGCCATTTTCTAATGTATGTCCGAGCAACCCATCTCATATTAATGGTTTACAGTGGTCACTGAAACTCTACTTGATATCAGCTTTTGAAGTTTTGATGTGCGTATTAGAAATTAATTATTACTCGCTTTAACGGTAAAGTAAAACATCTTGAGGAAACCTGCATGCCTGAGAGTCTCCATAATTCTCTCAAAGGCATGTGAACTCCGCCAATCATCACTTGGCCAGCGTGGTTTACTATAGCTTAAATACTCTCTTCTCTGAAAGGAGACAAGTGCCCTACAGTGGGAGAATACTGGGTTGATAATAATTCCTCTTAGAAGGCCCCCTAGAAGAATGAATGTCACCTGATAAGTGGTCTCAAATAAGAACGTACGTAGTCCTACCTAAAGTTTTATGCGCACTAAGTTGGAACGCCTCCTGTACAGCTACCTTTTTTTTAATTAAAGCGGAATAGCAAACGAACATGCAAGCCACCTGATGTTAAGTGGTCACTGCAGCCCATGAACATCCACATCAAACCTCAACTAGGACGGAACTCCTATCTGAGGTTGTACGTGGATGCGTTGCTACTTCAGAGGACTGAGTTGAAATGCCTCATGTCCAATGTCTGCCTAACCACACCCTTCATACCGAAACACAGCATTTCTCACACTGCTGCTTCACGGCAAAAATAAATGCAGCAGTGGTGCCGCCACAGGCGAGCCTTCAACATAAGACTACCACCATCAAAACCTAATACCTACCTACCACCATCAACATCAGTACCGCTGCTTTGCGGCAGGACAAGTAAAACGGTTATGTTTCCGCAAGTATTTTAGTCAAGATATTGCTTACTACTCATGCAACTGCATATTCACCTAAGTACTTGCGTATAAAGTATTTGCGTAACATCCAATTTTCATCAAACCCCAAGAATTTCACACGAGTTACGACATCGTGAATAATTCGAAGTCTTCGGCTCTGTCAGGGGCGGCAAGCGGCATTGGCATTGTCTACGGGACAATAATATTGTTCACAACATAACGGTATTGTTTGATGGAAGTAAACATTGTCGGTACTCGTATACAAAATTCCATACTGAATTATTGAAACCTATTTCGAATGAGCCTTTTTGAATATGTCGTTTATCAGCGTCAATCATTTTATCCATTTCAATGGTTATAGAGTCTTATGTCGAAGGCTCGTCTGCGGCGGCACCACTGCTGCGCCTATTTTTGCCATAACTTGCCACTATGAGAACTGCTGTGTTTCGGTCTGAAAGGTGTAGTTAGGCAGAAGACATTGGACAGGAGGCATTCTTTTTTAGTTTTTAGTCATCAGTAGCAACTCATGCACATTCAATCTTAAATAGGACTTCCTATCTAGTTGAGGATTGATGTGGATGTCCATGGACTGCAATGAGCACTTCAAATCAGGTGACCTGAATGCTTGTTTGCTATTCTATCAATACATTAAAAAAAAAAACCTATTGTCCTACTGCTGGGCACGGGTCTCCCGTCAGAGATCAGAAGGGGTTTATGCCATCGTCCAACTGCTAGCCAAGTTCGGATTGCCTTTGCCCTCACATGCCCCTAAATCTTTGGCGGACTATCGGGAATGCAGGTTTCTCACAATATGTTTTTTGCAAGCAAATAATAGTTAATTAATAATGTCATGACGAAGAAAAATTATACGGTGCGGTGTATTAAGAATTGCGTGCTGGGATTGAAATCTCGATCCACTACAGAGCAGGATGTCGAGATTCTTAACCACTAGGCTGTCACTCCTCGTTATTTATTACCGTTCAAAACAAAATATATTTCACTTATAAGACTTATAATAAAACGTATTATAAAACGGGTACCCACTATAGCGATTTTAATTGTACCTATCGATATTTCGACATTTAGTTACATGTATCGTGGTGTCGTCGAATACGTGGAACTTGGTTCTCGGTTATAACTAAAATCGTTACCCGTTACATAATAAAATTACGACCTCAGATAAGACTTCGATGAGGTTGGATGTGCTTAGGCTGCAGTGACCACTTAACATCAGGTCGGATTCATGCTTATTATATATATAAATAAAATAAGACTTTTGCGTACTGTTGTGTATTTACACCGAGTGTTAGATGAAGTTTAAGGGTACTTTCTAATTTAGCAGTATCTAAACTGAAAAATTGGAAAGTAACCTTCGGTCGAGTAAAATTAATTTAGTACAATACATTGGCCCAAATCATTTGTTTAAAATTGTAATTAAACCATCCAAGTACTTTTATTGTTATAACAATTATTTACTATTGTTATTTAATACAATAAAAAAAAATGTACTGATTTATCTTCGTGGAAGTAGATCAAATGAAGTAGCAATGCAAATATTTATTGTTTTTGGTACTCCCTGTAGTTCGATCTTTCTTCGGCCTTAATACAATTATAGGTTCAGTCGATCGATTAGTGAACCTATCTGAGGCTATAGTGCTAATAAGATAGATATTAATATTAAACATACTAACGTTTCTCACAAGCGATATCAATGTCATTCGGAGTTGGTCACTTTTTTATGTGAATAGAATAGCAAACGAGCATGCAGGCCACCTGATGTTAAGTGTTCAATCCAGCCCCCATGGGCTGTCATTTGGATGGATTTGGATGGATCCAGCATTGGATGGATGTACATCCACATCAAACCTCAACTGGGACGAAACTCCTATCCGAGGTCGTCTGTGGATGCGTTGCTACTCATGAGGACTAAGTTGGAATGCCTCTTGTCCGGTGTCTTCTGCTTCACCACTTGCTTGCTTGCTTGCTTGCTTACTTGGAAAGTGGAAAGACTCGACACCTGCACCTATCTCAGGTAGCACGATGGTGATAGAGTCTTATGTCGAAGACTAGCCTGCGGCGGAACCAACGCTGCAACCATTTCTACCGTAAAGCAGCAGTGTTAGAACTGTTGTGTTTCCGTTTTAAGGGTGAGGTTAGGCAGAAGACACTAGACAGGAGGTATTCCAACTTAGTCCTCTGGAGTAGCATTGCATCTCACATACTGCCTCAGATAGGACTTCCGTCAGGTGGCCAGCATGCTTGTTTGAATAAAAACTACAATCTTACAAGGAAATGCAATAATTTTCAGTGGAAGAAAAGCGAGACTGACCTCAAGATTCATCCCAATCAGTGGTCACCATAGATGTCCATAAGCTGCAGTGACCGCTGTTCACGCCTGTTGTGTGATGAATGGAAATTCATTTATTATCTGTGGTCGGTGAGAAATAGAGACGGTCATTCAAGTCTATTATTCTATACAAATTCTAATTTATTTGTTAGTGACGTGGGGGAGAACCACTCTTGTTATTGTAATAACCGTTCAAAAATATATTTACTTTCCTTTATCACCATCCTAAACAACCGCTAATATACATTTATTTATGATACCTTTTATTTATATATAATAATGGAGCATATCAATTACCTCATGTGATCTCTGATGTCGTAACTGCTCACTGCAACCCATGGAAATTAACATCCAACCTCAAATAGGACTGTCCTATCTGAGATTGCACGCGGATGCTTTTCTACCCATGGAATGAATTAAATGTTTCCGATGGCTTTCGAAGTTTCGTAATGAGGTACATTGATCGTAATTTATACACTGCATTGCAAGGTCTTATATAAGCAATTTTCCGTTAATTCGTAACTTAATTTCCCTTGATTGAAATATTCATATTACGTCATGCATAAAACGCTGTATAATAAGTACTCGTCGAAAACTTTAAAGCGAGCAAAATTTATCATCCGGCAAGAAGTGAGAAACTCTTCCCTTATATTTCTTATTGCCCTATCACCCCTAACGCCGATCCGATAAGTGGTCTTTATCCGTAACTAATCGTGCGAGTGCTAGCCCGGCTAATACAAGAGCAATCTTTAATCAATTAAAGTGTAAGATTAAGATTTTCATCCGATAGCTCGTACTTCAATCCTTTTACGGAACATTGACTGATTCTCAGGGTTGTTTAGTTTAGTTTTTGACTTTATGAGAATAATTAAGATTCGAATGCAATATTATTGAAATTGAAATCCTGTTAAGAATCTCGACCGTCCCTTTTGGTGGGTCGGGGTTCAAATTAATTATCATTCTTATATTATAAAATTTTAAAATGTCTAATTTCTGAGATTTCTCCATAACTTTGTCAAAAGCATGTGAAGTCCACCAATTCGCACTTAGCCAGCATGGTGAACTATGGATGAAACCCGTCCATCTCTGAGTGGAGGCCTGTGCCCAGTAGGTTGACAATATGGGTTGATGATGATACGATTTCGTTTATGTCGATAGAACTGATTTTAAAGCCACATCCAAAACAGTGATATAAATACATTCTAAGAGAAAAAGGCGATTAAAAGTAATTCATAAACGACACTTTTAATTTCACCAAGACACGGATAATATGAGGCATCCCGTCCGTGAAACGACTTTGTAAAAAGTGCTATGCGCCCCGTAACTCTCCAACAATTTCTCCGACGTCATCCGCGAGCAAAAACCGAATGCATTCCGGCGTCCGCGTAATCCTTGCACCGGAAACAGAAGCACTCTGAGCTATGTGCCCTCTTATAAATATTAAACGTGAAGCTCCGGAACCCTCAACAAAAACGTTTATCTGGTCTCCGCGGAAAAACCGCCAGAATTAGCAACAGGGGGTGGATTAAGGCGGACCGCACTTAATCCTTCTCTAAGAAGGCTTTGCTTAAACGAGTTCTAACGAGCTAAAGATAAAACAATTACCGGCGACGTGATTAAGAGATACGGAGGACACTTGTTACGTCTTACTATGACTCCATCCCGACGACTTTGACGAGCTCTGACTCTTGTTGCCAGCGAACCCTATTTGCCTCGTTACAAAATGTCCAAGTTGATAGTCAACCGGATTAATTACTTTGTGATTTTCATTGTTGTGGACAATTTTCTCTTTCATGATCCCTTCTTCGTTACGATGAGGACGAAAAATGTATATTATTTCCTTTTTTCTGTTACTCTGATTATTCATAAATACTGGTTTTTCATTTTTCTTTGTTCCACGAATCTTCTGAAGAAAAATATTATTAGATAGTAGTTGTATTATTTATCTGCAAAGTTTTTATGTGATACTTATTTTTATATTTCGAATCCATATATGTCAAAATACAGGATATCTCTATTTTGACATCTACACGTTAACAAATAACGTTTCCACTCATAGCCCCACAGTACGATTTAACCGTGCCGTAGGTCCCATGGACACACGCAGAAACAAGCACACAAACACCCAGACCAGGTACTAAAATCAAACTTCATCATTCAAACTCCTGCCCCGCTGGGAATCGAACCCAGGACCCTTCGAACGGCAGACCGCACGTTGACCACGGCGCCATGTGAGTCATCGAATGCACATTTATATTTGCAACCACTATTCTTTCGAATACAACTCTGCTCCGCTTCCACCGAAATGGCGAGACACTAAATCACAGATTGTACTCTCATTTGAATTAAAAAATTTACATAACGATACCTACATCCACCCAAATATATATTAGAATTGTAAATTAATTACTTTCAACGTTCGCTTACGCTTTGCGCCGCAAAGCAGTATTCACTGAAATCGAATTCGGGTGTGGGGGTATACAAAACTAATTACGTATCGAAACGATCTTCTTCCACGCTTTCTTACGTGCTTTTCGTATTTCCATATAAGTTGAGCTATAAACGAGCCAATCTATTCACGTCTACACATCAGGGGTTCACATTTGCATATAGAGCAGAAATTTATTAAATCTACCGCCAATATCCACCTTTCCGACATCGAACTCTTACTTATTCGTTGCGTCTCTTAAATTTTTATTGGATTGTTAAAAGATATTCAAAGGTAAGTTAAATTACCTTCACGGTTTTCATTGTCTTTAGAATTTATTTAGCAGCGTATATTTTTATTGAAATTTACGAAGGAATGTTGAAGGAGCCTCTTTGATACGCTCACATTATTGTAATCATTAGACAATCTGATCATAACTTCTTATGTACCTAAGTTCCTTAACCTTACAGTTTTATATCACGGAGATAGGTCCTGTCTTTTTTCTTTTTAAATTTCTAGAGTTAGTTCACTCTTGTAAGAAAAACAGTATCGTTAATTGGTTGAATTAATATTGCAACGCAGTCGCCTGAAGGCGGTTGTAACGTCAGCGACGGTTGTGTAAAGGATTTTCTGTATCGCCCCCGGCTGTATCGGATCGTCTCTACTAACCAAGACCATTACCAGTAACACGATAACGGGAAAATTAACTTAAATCGCTTCGTTTAGCTTTATATCAAAAGAAATGTACAATAATGGAAAGTTATCAATAATACATTTATATAAAAGAGGTAGAAAATAAACAGTACCAAAAATGACCTTATAATAGCCAACCTTCAGTAGGCAAGAAAGACGTAGAAAAGAAAAAAAACAATTCATCTTTCTTTCCTAGCTAAAATAATAGATAAAAAAAATTCAATCATTGAAAATTTAGTTTAAAAAAATCAGATAAAAATTAATTCATACAACTTTCGGTTCTTAATTTCAAAGTACATTGTGAACAATATATTTATAAAAAGAAACGTATTTTAAAATCTTTATTAAACCGCCATACGCAATTATTCAGCACTTAATAGATAGAACACAAATCTGAAGTAGTGCGTCCGGAACACCCTAAGTCTTTTTTTTTTTTAAATATCGTATACGCTTTGCTCCGGTAAACGAATTCGGTAGTCTTCATTCTCTTAATAACAACTTTTTAAATTCACAATTCTCACGCAGCAATCTCTCCGTTCACACTTCGCAACCGAACAAGTGAACTCGAAACATGTTTGGTTAATTGCAAAAATTTTATACACTTTGTGTTGGTGAATGGCGAGCATAAAGCTCACAGGAATGGGTTGAGTGCTGTTGCATTTTAATTAATTCCCTTTTCTATCGCGATGCTGTGTTATCGGCGCCCTGCAGGCGTCGTGGACAAACAAATAGCTTGCGCGATGGGAACGTAACGATTTTGACATGGTCGTATTGTAATTTTTCTTCTTTGCTCTTCGGTTATTGATTTCACCGTTGGTGTTTTTTTTTTAATTTTAGGTATACGTGGTTTTTTAATTTTGTTTACCATGTGCATTTCTTTGCTAATTGGAATAAGCGAATCAGTAACAGTTTTACATTTGGTGTGTTTCGTGATTTTTTTTTTGACAAAGTGTTTGAACACGACGAGGTTTGAAGTGTTGTAAATGAGCTTATTAATAGTTAGATTCTAGTAGGGCTTCTAGTAACTAGACATTAGCACTCATTTGTTGTTTAGATTATCAATAACAACTGTTATTCTGACATACTGCATTGCCGGTCTGCGTACTGTTGATGAAAAACATAGTACGCAAAAATACTATATTTCAGTAGAAGAATCAATAAAAAAAAGATTTCAATTCATTACAAATAAATCCCTCACTTTGTAAAATTAATGAACGCATCTTTCGATTGCATACTTTTCACTTTTATTACTCTTCCCATAAAGATATTATTTTAAGTGTACTTACTGTATCTGTTTTTTTTTAAATACTACAATCAGGCGAATAATAGGGTAGCCTATGACCCTAATTATGACCGACAATCATTCAATAGTTAATTATTATCTGAGTAATAAACATATTTTCACTTGTTTCAGGCTCTGGATGGTCAGAACATCTACAATGGTTGCTGCACCCTGCGCATCGACTACTCCAAGATGACTTGTCTGAACGTGAAGTACAACAACGACAAGTCGCGCGACTACACCAACCCTACGCTGCCGTCCGGCGACGGCGATGCCCACCAACTGTTGACCAGTGAGTTGATGCCACTGCGGGCTCGCATCGCCCACGCGCTCGCATCCAGGATGAGTTAGTCCATTCTACTCCCGTCGCCTGGACTCTTCCGGCACACGTCCTCCCTCCGCTCACACCCCTGTACTCTTACGTAGCCTCTGAGTTCGAAAAGTATATTGTTCCTGGGTTTGTGCACTTTATTGTGGTCTTGAGTTGAGCAAATATCTCTTTAACGCTTTCTGTGTAGGCAGGGGAATAATCGTAATGTACCTATATTTTTTTCGGCATATTCGTTAACTATTTAATTTATTCCTGACGTCGTAGTTTTGGCTCGACTTACGCCTTTGTTCTCTTTACCCTGTCATATCTTCTCACATATCCTTCAAATGTGAATTATTAATTGGTAATGGTTTTGATGCTTTCGTTATTGACGTGTACTACTTGACCTTTTTTACTAGTGACTTCCTTTATAAAAAAAACAACTCGATTACATTTTATGTCTTGAGCTTGTGCACGAGGCTCTCAATGAAGGCCCATGTCTCGGCTCCGTATGTCATCACTGGCAACACACATTGCTCGAACACTTCCGACTTCAGTCACTGAGTATTCTAGACGAGAAAGTACTTCGCGGTTATCCTGACAATGGTAACTTATAAATCAGTTGTAGCTGTTTTTTGAACAGCTTCAGCGTATTGCTTTATAATAATAAAATTTATTCTTATGCTTAACATTATTTTATTTCTTAAAACAATTTTTTTCTTTTTTCATGGTATATTATCAAACACGAGAAGTTGCCGTTTGGTTTATTAACGATGTTATTCTGAGTTTAGCGTTCTTTATCGGATCTTGGGTTGAGCGGTAATTAATATTCAACGCTTTCTTCGTAGTTTAAAACTATTACTTTCTTCTAAGGTGCTTTGATGATGATAAATGTCTGTTTTTGTTTTAATTTTAGTTTTATTTAAATATATGTAAACAGTAGTGAAGGGTGAGTATGAAACGAGAGCGCATTTAAATGGTAACTGCATCCCACAGATCAGTACATAATCATGCAATATATCTAAAGCAGATTCGAATGCTGTATATTTGACAAAAACGATATATAATTGTACTCACAAATTGCTAGTACTTGGGATCATGAGATGCCCTGGAACCGAAAAAAAATATCTTTTGTCCGGGCATCAAACAGAAACTACTCGACTGATTTATGTAATATATTAAGTAAGTGATTGAAATTTATTTAGCGGTATAACGGATAAATAAAATTGTAAAAGACAATAAGAAATTTCCGTGCAGACGATGTCGCGGGCATTTTGTGTTAAATAATTCAAGCACATCTTCTCATACCGTACGTAAGCCTTTCATTAGGTACTCGAAATCTGTTCACAGATAATTAATATATAAATAGAGCTGTATACTCATAGCCCCACTTTAGAATTTCAAACACACAGAAGACACAGAAAAATAAAAACAGATGCACCCTGTCCAGAAACAGAATTCTAAATTCATTATTCAATTTCTGCACTTCTGGGAATCGAACCCAAATTCTTCTGTATGACAGACGGGCACGTTGGCCACTGCGCCAT
>DWKW01001910.1:0-11784 GCA_018250115.1 Doberes anticus | reverse complement strand
CCAGCGTGGTAGACCATCGCCTAAACTCTCTAATCTCTGAGAGGAGAGCCGTGCCCAGGCGCGGGACATTACTGAGTTGATAATGATGATCTAGCTTCCATTTTTCCATCTTGGCTCTCTCCACTATATCCTCAAACTCTACCAACTGTTCCTCTACATCTTTTAGCAGAACTTTCACAGTTCTAAGGCTATCTATACACTGTGCTACCGACGCAGTTAAGTTGGGTAAGTGTGCTAAGCTCTGCGCTAACTCATTCGCACTCTGTAGCCGAGATTTCGTAGCTTCATGCAACTGTACTATAATTTTATCGACCTCATCCGCCGCTTTCGCGTTTTTGTCCGCATTGCCATGCAACTCCACCCATTCGTCTTGGTATTTCTCTAGCAAAGCCCCCCCAGCTCCATAGTTCACTTTGCTTTCGGTAAACACCTTTTGTTTGTCTTTAAAAATGTTTGCCACTTTCTGAACTTCTTGAAGCGTCTGGCGAAAGTTGTTGTTCGATGCTAAACCGTCCTGCACTACAGATATAAACTCTTTAAGATTTCCTAGCATGTTTAAGGCTTAAATGTCGTAATATTTATAAAATTCATCGTAACAGCAATGAGCTAAACATTATAATTCAATTTTGAAATCAGACAAGTTGTCAATAGATCATTGACATTGACATATGAATGATACGACGTAGGATCAAAGATCTTGTAAAGTTATTAAAAGATCTTTGTGCAGGATAGATATTGACATAAGAAGTTTTTACATTTATCTGTGCTTTTACGATTATTGGAACGCAGGTTTGGTTTACATAACGGTTTAAATAACGACATCATGTTCATATATTTTGGAAGGAATCTTAATTACGGGAACGCTCTTAACCCATTAAATATATTCTATTTACTGCCATTATATTTACACATCTATACATAACAATTTGTTTGGGTCGACAGGACAGAATCCAAGGCCGGTAAACTGATTTCGGAGAAAAAAAACATTTGTTTTGAAATTTGAAGTTAGTTGGTCGGTTCAGTCGGTCGGTTGCAAGTTGGACAAGGAATTGGAGTGGACAGGATAAGATTATTAAGTTTGTTATAGAATAAACAATACAATCGTGTGATTAATTCAACTAAACGCTCAAAATAAAAACAGAATTTTAAAATGAGTGCTATAAAGCTATCTAGTGAAGAGGTCCCGCAAAAGTTCGTGGAATGTTCGTTAGCGATGGGATATCCAGCTGAGAAGGTTCCATCACTTGATAAAGTTACACAGTGGGTATCGTATTCATTTACTAGTTCAGGGCTATCCGCAATACTTACATAATGCAAGACTTGCACAACGATTTTCAATTATACCAAACAAACTTCAACAGTTTGCCCCTTCCTGGCCCTAATTAACAATCTGTATTATAAGATGTGTGAATCCAATCAAATTGAACACACTTTACTGTAAATATACTTGAATCTTTAAGAAGATGGCAATTAGGTGATTGTGCCGCGCACGGTTGCCTGTCTTGTGCCCTCCTTATTCACGTAAAGCAATACTATAATATGAATTTTATGGTTGTAGAGTCTTATGTCGAGAGCTCGTGTGCGGTGGCACCGCTGCTACGCCTATTTCTGCCATAGAGCAGCATTGTGAGAGCTGCTGTGTTTCAGTTTAAAGGGTGTTGCACAGAGAACACGTTACAGGAAGCATTCCAACTTAGTTGTTGGGAGCTATGCCTCCACATACAACCTTAGGTAGGATGTCAGTTCTACTTGAGGTTTGATGTGAATGTCCCTGGGCTGTAGTTACCACTTAACATTAGTTGGGATGCATGATGCTATGCTAGTCCTTTAGTATAAAACAAAAATATATCTAGTGGATAAAATATTTTTTCAGGAAATGCCGTGGTCAATATTACATGGTGTGGCGGAGTTTTATGGAGCATGTCCGACCAAAAGATGAAATAAGAGAAAAGCGGATGAAGGTTTTTTGTGATGATGTGATGCTGTGTCAGAAAAATGATGTGTTTAGAGAGGTCTGTGTATATTACTTGATTTTTTGCTCTGATACCATAAAGCAAAAGTTAAACAAAACATTGTAATATTTCTACAGGCCGTAAATGATAAACAATTTAAAAAAGGATAACTTAAACTTATCAGAAAAATTTAAAATGCATTCAAAATAATGGTAACAAGATAATGGTTAACCCTCTTTCACATTATTTACAAAAGGTCTTTTAAGGAAAATTACAAATTATACTTATTGATTTATTAGTAACCAACAAAAATGCACACTGACACTAATCAAGATTGTACTAAACTAGATAAGCTGTGAGCAGATGACACCATGGTCATATTGACACACAATTGCCTCCTGTGTTCTTTATCTGTCCTATGCCATACTGTAAAATTAATATGATTACAATAAGGTGCTGAAAGAGGTCTCCTTACAAAGCAGCAAAGCATTGGCAGCTCCTCTAGTGTTGCTTGTGTCTATAGGCATGACCACTTACCATCAGGTGGCCAGTTTGCCTGTTTGCTTAGGTTTAGTAAATAATAAATAAAAAAAACTTATGTGTGCATATTATTAACTGTAAATGAAATATTATTAAAAATCAATTCACAGCGAGACTCTAGTGTAGTGGTACCAGAGCAGTTGCTCTTGTGGAGGCAGCAGCAGGAAGTGCAGAAGAAGGTAGCTGATGCTGAGGCGCGGGTCATACAGGCCAGGCAGAACCTTAATCAACTGACGGACAAGGTTTCCAGCAGAAGTTAGTGGTTTTAATTTGTAATTGATTTTTACATGTTTGTTCACGACGCCATTTCTAAAAGCTTATTATCCATATAGAAGTTGGCAAAACATTGAAATACACTATTTTATATCAAAGGCCTGTCTGCTGCAGTATCAACACTGCACTTATTTCCACTGGTTCGATGGTTGAGGATAGGCATAATTTATAATTTTTTCGCTAACCCATTATTGTCACACTAATGGGTACAGACAGGGGCTATCAGTGACGAGAGGGTTTAGGGCATAGTCCACCATGCTGGCCCAGTACATTATTATAATTTTTCGTCTGCACAACCTTCCTACAATCTTCTCCTACAATACTTTTTACAATCCTCCCTAGATCAATTTAAACTTACGATATTTATCTGAAAACGATTGCATTTACATTTCAGTGTACCAGCGAGACTTATCGCGGAAGAAATTAGAGGACAAGCAACGGCGCGTGTGGCTATTACGACAAGTCGCTGCTGATCTTAATGTGAAGAAAACTAATCTGGAGGAGACGAGGGCCATTGCCAACACAATATGCTCCACAAGCTACGAAGATGATTTGCAGGTACTGTCATTTATTAAGAAAGAGTTACTTCATCATCAAGTATACAAAGTCAGCATCTTGGTATTTATAGTTAAACTCCAGCATAATATGTAAGCACGATTTTGTCGAAATTCAGACTTCTAAGTAATGCTGTTTGCCTTGAACAGATTTTTCATTAGCAGCGAACTTGCATGCTGGCCACCTGATGTTAAGTGGTCTTATGTCGAAGGCTCGGCTGCAGCGGCACTACCGTTACACCCGTTTCTGCCGTAAAGCAACAGTGTGAGGACTGCTGTGCTTCAGTCTGAAGCGTAGTTAGGCAGAAGACACCGGTCAGGAGGCATTTCAACTTAGTCCTCATGAGTTGCCATAAATCCACAGATAAGACTTCAACTATGTCAGTTACATTTATAATTATATCATTTGTTTTGTGTGTTATCTAAGTAACTAAATGGTAATGTCATAACATAACTTTTGTACCTACGCCCGATATTATAATGTTTTATGTTATGATTTCTCAGTAAGTGAATTTATATAAATTCTTTATGAGAAATAAAGTTCATCTTAAACCGTATTATATATTATCTTCAGGGAAAAGTGGACAAATGCCTAGCTCTCCTCCGTCGTGGCGGCCCGCCATTCGCGTCGACGTCGCTACTGGCGTCGAATCCCGTCGCTAGCTCCTCGGTTATGTCGACACATGGGGACAACATCGGTTACTGTACTTTATTACTAACTAGACTTCCTTGACCTCGAGGCTCCCGCGTCTTGTAATAGATTCGGAGGGCGATGAGAACCGAGTGGAAATCTATACTAATTTTGTAAAGAGGTTAAGTTTGTAAGTCATCTACATCCAGTAGGTAATCTCCGAAACAACTAATCCGACTGCAAATTTTAATGTTTGCATATATTATATTGTTTAATGATGTTAAGGGGTTACTGTAGCTCATAGATTTCTACATATGACTATTAATGGAACTGAAGTCCTCTCTGATGCCCTATGTAGACGAGCTGTTAATCATAAGGGCTAACTTGGAATCCCTCCTGATCAGTGTATTCCGCCTAGCAACATCCTACAAATCGAGACACAGCGGTGCTCGCATTGTCGCTCTAGAGCAGAAATAGTGGCAGCAGCTTTCGACACAAGACTACTGACCTCCTTCAATCTGCTCTCATCATCATTAACCCATTATTTTTATATACACACACAAACAAACACACACACAGAACCAACCTCGCACGCACTCACTCACTCGTACACAAAGTTAAACTGGCATTTAATTACGATAATTTCTTTGATTTTATTAATTAAGTTCATCATCAACAATCATATTTATTAATATTTAGTTATTAAGTTGGTTTTCATTCATCATCAACACATTATTGTCCCACTGTTGGGCACGGGTCTTCTCTCAGAGATGAGAGAGTTTAGGCCATAGTCCACCAAGCTGGCCAAGTGCGGATTGGCGGACTTCACAGGCCTTTGAGAACTCTCAGGCATGCAGGTTTCCTCACGATGTTATCCTTACCGTTAAAGTGAGTGATAATTAATTGATAATACGAACATAATTTCGAAAATTTTGAATAATTAACATTTCGAGAAATAGAGGTTCGTGCCGGGATTTGAACCTCGACCCACCGAAGCAGTCGAGGTGCCTAACCACTAGGCTATCACTCACAATTTTGATGTTTATAGAGTTATATTTCGAAGGCTCGCGTAAGTCACCACAGCTGCACCAATTTTTACGTAAAGCAGTGTAATAACTGTTGTGCTTCGATTTGAAGAGTCGACGGGTCGACAGTAGGCATTCAAACTTAGTCCTCATGAGTAGCGACGCATCCACATACGACCTCAGATAGGAGTTTCGTCCTAGTTGAGGTGTGATGTGGATGTCCATGGGCTGCAGTGACCACTTAACGTCAGGTGGCGTCATGCCCGTTTGCTATTCAATGAATATAATTAAAATAAAAAGATTCAAACAATAAGACAAAATCAATCTGCTCTTACGTACACGTATCTGAGTTACATTCCGATCTCGTCTAGTTTTATCCGTACGTCGGATAAAATAACTGTTAATTCGTTACTATTAATTGTTTTGTATATACTTCCTTTTTGTGAGTGATAGCCTAGTGGTTAAGCATCTCGACCCCGTTGCGTTAGGTCGAGGTTCAAATTCCGGCACGAGAGGTGCTCACGTAATTTTATAAATTAATTATAAGTCGCTTTAACGTTGAAGGAAGACATCGTGAGGAAACCTGGATGTCTGAGAGTTCTCCATAACGTTCTCAAAGGCATATGAAGTCCGACAATCCGTACTAGACCAGCGTGGTGGACTATGGCCTAAATTCTCTCATCTCTGAGAGGAGAAACGTGCCCATTAGTGGTGCCCAAACGTGCCCATAATGAGACAACGACGGCTTTACATAATAATTTATACATGTTCAGATGTATGTGTATTATATCATTGTTTGTCATGACCATTGTTTGGGCACGGGCCCAGCAGTGGGACAATAATGTCTTGATGGTACATCCTTTATTAACTGCTTATATGTCTATGCGTGGTTCAGGAATTCTTAATAACAAATAAGCTTTCTATAATCCCGGATAGTAATCTGTCTAATTTTAATATTGGTACGTGCGTAAAATAGCCTTATCATTTGGACCTGCTGCTAATAGAACTAATCTAGGTCCCTTTGAATCGTCTGCCAATGCTTTCATGTTGATTTGATTATTTTGATTGGTGCATCAATTGCATCTATTTATTTTTGAATTGGAAGGAAAGTAAATCAAGGTCGACTTATAATTATATGGTGGAATTGAGTCCAAATCCTAAGGCCATTGATGGTGATGGAGTCTTATATCTAAAGCTGACCAGCGATGTCACCACCATCACATATTTGTGCCGTAAATCAGCAGTGAGAGCAATGAGCTCATTATTTCGTGGCACGTCAGGCACACTAGGTTGTATGTGCTTACAGACTATAGTTAGGAAAACTAGACTAGATAGGAAGCGAATGCTTAGCGCGAAAACCTAGTCAGGAGTAGCGCATACAACGTTTTTTAATCACTGATCGTTAAAGACATACAAACCGCAGGGCCAAGTGCACTTCGACGGTGTGATTATAAAAATGTGCAAACCTATTTTAATGATAAATTGATGGTAGTAGAGTCTTATGTTGAAGGCTCGCCTGCGGCGGCACGACCGCTGCCCCTATTTCTGCCGTAAAGCGTAAACACTGGACGGGAGGCATTCCGACGTAGTCCTCAGGAGTAGCAACGCATCCACACACAACCACAGGTGTGGATGTCCATGGGCTGCAGAGACCACTTATCATTAAGTGGCCTGCATGGTCGTTTGCTAGTCTGTTAATAAAAATTAAAAAATTACGTGGTGCTTACAATCGCCATATTTTCTCAATTATGGGCGTTCACGAAAATATATTAACAGTTTGTTCCACCGGATACCGCTAACTGCCACAGTGACCTTGAAAACTTCAGTCACTCGATTGACCAAGTGCCAAATAAAATATTATCTCAGATCAGGTAGTTGGAAGTTCTCGCTCAAAAGTTATGAATAAACCTCACGCGTAAGAGTATACTCGAATTTTCTTAGCGAAGAATCAGTGACATAAAATATACCTAACAAACAAATTAAATATAGAATGAATACTTTACCTAATTATTATTTGAAAAAAGGATGCCGTTTTTTATCACTTGCTTTAACGGTGAGGGAAAACATCGTGAGGAAACCTGCATGTCTAAGACTACTCCATAATGTTCTCAAAGACATGTCAAGTACGCCAACCCGCACGTGGCCAGCGTGGTGTACTATGGCCTATACTCTCTCATCGCGAGGAGACCCGTGCCCAGTATTGGGACAATAATGGGATAACGATGACTTTACGTAATAATTTACACATGTATATGTATGTTAAATATAAGTATTGCATGTTATGTTTCACAATAAAACGATAATAAATAAAGTTAAACGATATATATATAAAAAATTTTTATGGAAACATTTTATAAATGCTATGATGGTAAGTGTTGCGTGGATGGTTCGTCTGCTGGTTTACTACTTCTGTCTTTACTATTGCAAAGTAGCAGTGCTCGCACTAGTTTGATTTAAATACACGATAGAAGAGACACTCTAAGTACTACGGTCCTATGTGAAGTTGGATGTGGTCCTCCATGGGCTGCAGTGACCATTTAATATCAAACTGCAAGCTCGCTTGCAATCCCTTACAATCAAAATGTAACCACAAAAAAACTCGTTCTATGAAGTGAACTCGTTATACCTACGAAATAAGCTCGTTGTACGTACGAAGTAAGCTCGTTGTACCTACGAAGTAAGCTCGTTTGTAGCTACGAAGTAAGTTCGTTGTAGCTACGAAGTAAGCTCGTTGTAGCTACGAAGTAAGCTTGATGTACCTACGAACAAAACTTGTTGTAGCTACGAAGTAACCTCATTGTACTTACGAAGAAAACGTCGTTGTACGTATTAAGAACCAAAAAAATGTCTTATAATAGGATATTCAACGACATTACTTCAACATACAGACAGTTAAATCTAAAGACAGGAAATCCAAGTTAACTTTAAGACTAGTTCATTTAAAGAACAACGCGTGGATTACGTCTTAGGTCGCAGTTATGATTAAATAACGTCCGATCGATATTATCTCTCCAACTGCAGCTTACGTGAAAGTTCTTGTTGAAAAGTTATGAATCATAAACTTCGTCGACATGTACAATTGTGCCACGTCTCGAGCAATTTTCCGCTGATCGACTGCGGAATAGTCGTGTACCAATGTGAGCTTCTTGCAGTTTGAACATTTGGTTTGGAGATTTAAACATTGTTTAAAAATCGCGTTTCTTGTCAACGCCGTTCACGTTAACGGTCGTTTACCAGCCTACATTTGATTGACTTAAATAAGATCTTGATCCTTTATTTATGAGAGATAACGAGGTGAGAGTAATGAGTTGATGGTGATGATTGTTGAGGCATTCATCAACTCATCATCGACCCATTATTGTTCAACTACTGGGCTACTACGCATTTACCAAGTCATTTCGTACCAAAGATCGTTTACCAGCCTCCATTTGGCTGCCGCAAATATGGACATTATACTTTTTTATGAGAATGGTATGAGAGTAATGAGTTGATGATAATGAATTGATCGACGAACAGTGATGGATATTTCTCGTCGATTCTTCAAGATAATTTATTTACTTTGAAATTTGCACGAAATCACATCACAATGTACAATTTTCTTGTAAAGCACGAACCGGTCAAAAGATTGTATAAAGCTGTAAAGTTTACCAACTAAGACTAATTCAAGATCTGAAGTATCTATAAAAAACTTTATACAAGAATAAAAATATAAATAAAGATAAATCTTTAGAGAAAAGCTAGATTTAGGTACTAGAGAACGGAGCTGCAGTACTGAAAAAGACATCTTGAGGTTTGGTACGGATGTCCAAGGGCTGCAGTGAGCTCTTAGCATCACGCGGCCTGCATTCACATTTGCTGTTCTGTTCACGTTAAAAAAATAATGATATAACTAAATCTAATACGAATTGTACGAAATATGGGTCTAAAAGAGCGTCTAAACTAAAAGCGCATTACCATATTTTCGATTCCCGCCCTATCGTTACCATCCGGGGCACGGAACGCGCTAAAGTGCAACGTGGAACGTTTCGCTGCGATCTGAATTTTTTTTACAGATGTATTACGGAGTTGAAATTGCTAAGATTTTTATACTTAAGCAAACGAGTATTGGTTTGTTGAATTTTTATTGTTTTTGTAATTTGTTATATTCGGTATAACGTTATGGCACGTTCTGTGGTTTGCGGTCTGAATTTCGCAGGTTCCTGGGTTCGATTCCCATTGGGGCAGAAATGTGAATTGAAAGATTTTCGGTACCTTTAGACCAGGTGTCCAGAAAAAAACACCCAGGTGTTTTTGTGCTTGTTTCTGTGTGTATCCATGGCACCCATGACGCAGGTTAAATCCTACTGTGAGGCTATGAGTGTGAGATGTTATTATTATTGTCAAAATAAGTTATGTACACATAGTTTTATATTAAATTATATCTATATGTATAATATTATATCTATCTAGTTTGTCCATAAGTTCTATTACAAATGAAAATGCATTTATTGTCCTATTATAGTCCCGCTGCTGGCCACGAGTCTCATCTCAGAGAGGTCCATAGTCCACCACGTTGGCCAAGTGCTGATTGGTGGACTTCACATGCCCTTGATAATATTTTTGGTTAACTCTCAGGCGTGCAGATTTCCTCACGATGTATTCCTTCACCGAAAAGCGAGTGATAATAAATTTCTAATACGCGCATAATTTAGAAACTGCTACAAATAACAATTTCAAAATTAAGATGTGTTTAGATTTGAACCCTGATCCAATGGTGCGAGATGTCGATCATAACCAAACTAGGCTATTTTCGCTTATTGATTTTTAATTCACTGCAATTTTCGTAAAGGTTTCGCGACGAGCGTACAGTTCAATTGTTTCCCATCCAATTCGTATTCTCGTCGGCTTGCCACTATTACCTCATGACATTAGTATTTAGAACGGCTAGCGAGAGATATTCATCTCCATTGTATTATGTATATTAAGGACGATATGAGTTTGGAATTCCTGGTTAAGCCGCACATTTCGAAGGTGCAATTCGCAAGAAATATAATTGTCTATTCCGGCTACTTAGGTTTCTTTTAGACTTTAGAAATCCACGAACGCAAGCTTTAGGTAGAGTCCAGCTTTGGAGAAATGCACGAAGAATCGTAATTTTTGTGGAATGTTCATCTTTGGATCTAACAGAATAGAAAACAGGCCATCTGATGTGGAGTGGTCGTTGCAGCCCATGGAAATCCACACCAAACCTCATCTAGAACGGAAGTCCTATCTGACGTTATGTGTGGATCCTGAGGACAAAGCAGGAATGCCTCCTGTCCAGTGTCTTCTGCCTAACTACGCCCTTCGAAACGAAACACAGCTGTTCTTACACAGCTGCTTTACGGCAGAAATAGGTGAAGTACACTTTCAGGTGAAGTAGGTGAAGTACAGTACTGTGTGGAAGTAGTGTTGCCGCCGCAGACGAGCCTTCGACATAAGATTCTACTATCGGCAAAATTACCATTTGTACAATGAATATGCAAAAAAATCGAATAGTGTCAAGCAAACGCCGAAAGAAATAATCAACGCGAAATACAATACTCAGTTTAAAGAAACGACAGTTATAGTAATCCTAAGAAAAGCCGCAAGGCACAACATGACATTAAAACGCATCAGGTTTATTAGAATTCCTGCAGTACAATGTGTTTATTCGTATACTCGTATGTTTAGTACGTGCAAGCTTTCACGAAGACAGGCCAACTGCATTCATCAGACATAAAGTCCCCAAGACACATCCGGGAGCACGACTGTCACTTGCTTAACTTTACTACTATTTGCATAAGTGTTATAGTCAGATCCAGCGCCTTTTGTTTTAGCTATACCTTTAAAGCATAGCCTAGCATAGCCTAGCCTAGCATAGCATAGCCTTTAAACAAGGGTGTCTCGGGCTGGCGCATCTTTCTCCTTAATCATTTTTTTTATGTTGTAAATTTGACAAACAGGCATACGGGCCACCTGATGGTGAGTGGTCACCGTCGCCTACGGACACGAGCAACACCAGGGGTATCGCCAGTGCGTTGCCGGCTTTGAAGGAGGGCTTTTAGCGTCTTTTTGAAGAACCCCATGTCATTAGTAGTCAAAATACTTTATCAATAAGTTAAGATCTTTTTTTCTAACGAAGTATCAAATAAGCATGTGGCCCACGTGGTGTTAAGTAGCCACTGCATCCCATAGACATCCACATCTAACTTCAAATGAGACTGCAGTCCTATCAGAGGTTGTACGCGGAAGTGTTGCTACTACTGCCGTTAAAATTTCAATGCGTCCTATCCACTGTATTCTGCTTAACGAGACGAGCCTTCGACATAAGAAGCTTTAGAAATCACAGGCCAATGATGTTATGGGAACCGGTTATTTGGAAGGCTTGCGTGAGGACACAGGCTCAACACGTAGATTCTCCTTTGAGATACTTTAATATATGTAATATTAGTACACGTAGCAGATACCAACCGTTCAGATTGCCATTCAGATTGTAAAACAATCTAAATTAAGGCAGGTGGTGACTCGTCGCTCACTGGATGGGCCCCCATAGATAGCGCATGCTATATGCGCATAGATAGCGGGTGCAACATTGACGTGAGCGGCTAGGGGTGTCGAGAGGTGCGGCACCGATTTCACCATCCTAGGGGAATGTTCGCCATGTGGGCGGGTTTTCTCATTATTATGCCATTGCGTACATTACACTTCCACCCCCGAGCATATAGCTCAAGCGACTCCACTCCGGCCGGCCGGCTAAGGCAAGCAAGAGGTGGGGGCATATTTGACCCGATCTCCACTCCGCCTACCGG
>DWKW01001909.1:0-11786 GCA_018250115.1 Doberes anticus | reverse complement strand
TGCCTCCCGTCCAGTGTCGTCTGCCTAACTACACCCTTCAAACCGAAACACACCAGTTCTCACACTGCTGCTTTACGTCAGAAATAGGCGCAGCGGTGGTGCCGCCGCAGGCGAGCCTTCGATATAAGACTCTACCACCAAAGTGCGGATTGGCAGACTTCACACGCCTTCGAGAACGTTATGGAGAACTCTCAGGCGTGCAGGTTTCCTCACAATGTTTACCTTCACCGTTAAAGCGAGTGATAATTAACGAATAATATGATCGCGTTATTGTATTTTTATAAATAATTATATTAACAGAGGAGCAAACGAGCATGCAGGCCACCATGATTTTAAGTGGTCTCTGCGGCTCGCGGACATCTACACCTGAGGTTGTGTGTGGATGCGTTGCTACTCCTGATGATGCCAACTACACCCTTCAAACCTAAACACAGCAGCACACTGGTACTTCACGGCAGAAATAGGTACAACGGTGGTGCTGCCACAGGCGAGTCTTCGACGTAAGACTCTACCACCATCAAATTGTGATTACAATTAAGTATTACATTGTAAATTCCCATAAGCTCCAGTTACCACTCATTAAGCTGGCCTAATTCTCGTTTTCATACTTAATATTAATATTACAATATAATCAAGCTCAAAACCATATATCTAATGTGAGGGATTAACTTGTTAGAACGTTAGTTTAAAATCAATTGCAAAAGTTGCACAGAACAAAGAAAATAACACAGACAAAAAAGCGAGCAAACAATAATGTCATTATCTCATCTCTAAAATGTCATCTCTGTGATCTAACCATATTACTATACCAATGTTAATACGACTTTTATCCATTCTTAATAGCAATCCTTGAGAAAGAATGCAATCGTACATTATCATTTGACAGACCATAGTCACCACGTCATTCTACCATTTAGAGAGAATTGATCTCTGATCCAGTGGAACAAAAAATTAAATAACAAATTTAGATTTGTTTCCGGAAACATAGGCTTTTATGTGTGTCTTTGTGTGTGACCATAGCACCCACGACAAATGGAATCTTAGTGGGAGGGGGAGGGTCTTCAAGTGTGACGCGTTACATATTTATCTATCAGATCTTCGTTACGTACATGTGCATAGACCTGGATGAATGTGCAAGTTAGATAAAGTACAAACCATATAACTAATACCACTCACTTTATCTTGCCATCCGCCAAGGAACCCTTCTTAACAGCAGTGACGTACACACTGCAGTCATTGGGGTAGTATGGTTCTGAGGAGCCCCCCGCGAGCTCCAGTCCCAAGGATCCGTCCACCGCTAGCGTTGTGAGTTCCACTTCGATGATCTCCCATTCGAAGTCCTGTGTACAATGTTTATTATATTTTATTATAATAACAGAATAGCAAATGAGTATGCAGGCCACCTGATGTTAGGTGGTCTCTGCAGCCCATGGACATCCATATCAGAAGTTGTGTGTGGATGCGTTGCTACTCCTGAGAACTACGTTGGAATGACTCCCGTCCAGTTTCGTCTGCCTAACTACACCCTTCAAGCCGAAACACGGCAGTTCTCACACTGCTGCTTTACGGCAGAAATAGGTGTAGCGGTGGTGCCACCGCAGGCGAGCTTTCTACATAAGACTGTCAAACTCAAAATGTTCGTACCTATGTTCATCCATCAGCCTTTAGAGGTCCACAGCTGGACATAGGCCTACCCTAATTGGCGCCACTCCGTCCGGTCCTGTGCGTTCGGAATCCGGCGGTTTCCCGCTGTTTTCCTCGGGTCATCAGTTCATCTGGTCGGAGGGCGCCCTCTACTCCTTTTGCCGAGTATACCCATGTATAACGTCCTTAAAGTTTATTTAGTAGCGTCATTGTCATAAGTCCATTACTGTCACATTATTAAGCGCTGATCTCCTCTCACAGTTCAGAATTTAGGTCATAGTCAACCACGCTGGCCATGGCTTGTAATGCGAACATTTCAAAATATTTTGAAACTACGGGTTCAGATAAATTTTTTTGCGACTCCGTTCCGTCTTCGCTTATCTTTAAAGTGGCCATAATTTATATTTGGAAGAATTTTATCAATATCTCGAGAGCGTTGGATGATTCCTGTCAAAAACATACAGATAAGATTAGGATTAAGTTTGGTATCGGTGATAAACTACATTTTTCTATGGTCCGCTATCACATGAGTTATTGCGTATTGAAAAGTTGAATGAAACTGTGTAAAAATAATATTCGAACAGATGTGCAGATTAGATTTTCTAAAATGATTTTCCATATTTCAATGTTTTATCAATCTGCTATATATTATTTAGTCACTTTAGTTTAAAGTTCATTTCGAACCTGTTCATCAGTTTTTGTGTGATTGGCGATCGAACATACAGACAATTAAAAAACCTACCTAAAATTGAACATATATCTGCCATAAAGCAGCAGTATGAGAACGGCTGTGTTTCAGTTTAAAGGGTGTAGTTAGGTAGACGGCACTGGACGAGAGAAATTCTAACGTAGTCTTCAATAGCAACGCATCCACACACAACCTCAGGTGTGGATGTCCATGCGCCGCAGAGACCACTTAACATCAGGCGGCCTGCATGCTCGTTTGCTATTCTGCTAATATTGAACAAACAATTTTAAAATACTTTTATATTACCCTCAGGTGGTTCGTCAGCTTGTTAGTTTAGATTTTGAACATATATTTGTCATTCCTCGCTTCCACTGGAGCACACGCCTAAGTTCGCTAAGCGGGAGTTACTTGACCATAGACTACGGTTCCTGAATTATTTATGCCCTCCCGTTCCGTTACATTGAATAACTAATGACGTGTGGTGGTGAGCGAATGCGCATATTTATTTTTGTAAATATTAATATACTTAGTCTGCCTCATGTCTGATGCCATCAGCGGTGTCATTCGATAAAATGCAAGCCTTGCAATCTTAGTTAACTTCGTGTCCTTACGCAAGACGAACAACAGATAAATTCTTTTTTTATCTTTTCTAATGGCTCATGCTGTGGGCTTTGCGGCCTTTACAGATTAACCGAGTTTTTTGTGGGGAACCGGAAGGGCTCACCTAGGCTTAAAGTGAGTGGGGACTGTAAGAGTGAGAGACAGAGTCTGGTTTGAAAGCCTCGGCCTTGTATTGCATAATAAATAAATAAATAGTAAATAACTGTGTCGTGGGTGTCAAGGACACATACAGAAATAAGCACACAAATACCTAGCCTAGGCACAGAAATCTAAATTCCTCATTCAAATTTCTGCGCCGCTGGGAATCGAACCCAGGATTCTCCGAAACGCAAACCGCACCTCGACCACGGCGCCATACGGGTTGTCAATATAAAACATCCTCCGTCACTATTTCCTAAAAGCATAGATAATCTTGTAGACTGCCACACGTACGAATTAGTTCGTCTCTCTCGAAAGCAATTACATCCCGAGCTGGTACGCAAACTTCGTAATCGCTATAACCGTTGTAAGGAAGCAATTATTGGTTTGTATGAATGCATTGTTTTTAATAGTTTGCAATAGGCTGCGCTATGTCCGATGCACCAGACAGATATGTATATACTTGCACAGGATGCCGGCTTATATTAATAGCCTCAGTGCATTGTTATTATGCACAGAGATTCTGCTCACGACCATAGAAAATAATCCAACGACACCTATTACCGATATTGTTCTTATGTGATTTTGATTTACTGATAGGTTGAAGTAGACATTTATTATATTATCATTACGATGAAAATTTATGTACTATATCGAAATTTATTTTAGTAAAGCTAAAGTTAAATTTAACGTAGATAAAATCGATTCTTTACTTTTTAGCCTATGTATCGATATTTATTAAGAGAGTTAGCTAATCACTTTCTTCTTTAACTGCAGCTAAGGTTAACCAACCAAAGAAATTCCTAGTCTGGGGTCATAAGTGTGAAGCGTTATTTATTTATTATGTATTATTATATATTATCAATACCACTTATACTCGAAAACTGATTCTAAAATCTATTCAAGTTAATGAAGCTGTTGAATGCAGCTAAGATCTCTGATTCGTTTCTTCAAATCTGTTAGTTAGTAGCTCTCCTCTCAGATCATGCTCAACTGGTCAATCAACCGTTCGGAGGGTCCTGAGTTCGATTCCCAGTGAGAAAGAGATTCGAATGATGAATTTACATATCCGTTCCTGGTCTGGGTGTGTGTGAGCTTGTTTCTGTGTGTGTCCAGGGCACCCACGACACAGGGAATCCTAATGTAGGGTTATTAGGGTGTGAAGCGTTATTATTGGTTTTAGTCTTAAAACCAAGACTAGTCAACCAAGTCAGTTGACTCTTAAAGATTTAAAAACAATAACAATATTCAATTAAGACTATCTACCGTTCCCTTTTCAGTCAATATCGAAACATCAGAATTTAAAACAAAGCTTTTTCGATAAACCTCAGCCCGGGCCAGATTTAGTTCACCGATTGTTTCGTACCAACTTTCTAAAGGCCTATCAGATTATATCAATGTGCAGTAGCAAGCCCTGATTATGCAAATCACCTTTTATGAGGGTTGTCGGATTCGTCAAAATGTACAGTCAAAGAACTATATACAGAATCGGTTGCATCAGTCCCAATGTTGTAATTGTTAGATTTGTTTTGATGGTGGTAGAGCTTTATGTCGAAGGCTCGCACGCGGCGGCACCACCGCTGCTCCTATTTCTGCCGTGAAGCAGCTGTGTGAGAACTGTTGTTTCGGTTTGAAGGCTGTGGTTAGGCAGACGACACTGGACGGGAGGCATTCCAACTTAGTTATCTGGAGTAGCAACGCATCCATTTACAAACTCAGATAGGACTTCCGTCCCAATTGATGTTTGATGTGGATGTCCAAGGGCTGCAGTGACCACTTAACATCACGTGGCCTACATGCTCGTTTGCTATTCCGATTGAATAAAGAAATTTAAAAGATTGTACACAAGATTTGTATTCCAAGTGGATGATGGCCCAGTAATCGAGAATCTTGACCTCCCACTTTGGTGGTGGTTCGAATCTCGGCACGTGACTCTCATTATCAAAATTGTGTGGGTAATAGAAATTAATTACCACTTACTTTAAATGTGAAGGAAACCATCGTCAGGAAACCTCTATGCCTGAGAGTTCTCCATGATGTTTTCAAAGTCATGTAAAGTCCTTCAACCTATTCTTACGTATTGTGGTGGACTGCCTTAATCTTCTCATCTCTGAGGGGAGATCTATGTCCAACAATGGGACTCTAATGGGTTTTTAATGATTCCATAAAATATAAAGTAATAAACGTAGTTAAAAACAACACGTACTTACTTTTCAAAGTATGTTTAACATTCTAGTCACAAGTTGTTAAAATGTATCAAGCTCTGATGGAACAATGCACTGATAAACACGCAGAAGCAAATTCTGATCTGTCAAGACTGTCAATTGTATTTTTTTTTCTCATTTCAACCGGTCAAGACATTGGAACACCGGACACGTGGCAGCCCTGCCTTTCATCGGCATCATGGGTACGTTCTATACATTCTGATGAGAGTTGTCGCGTTTCAAATTAATAACTTCCTACTATATTCCGTTTGATTCAATTACACGTTTACATTTAATTACCGTTCAGTGGGTAATTATTATCGGCAATCATTTATAATCCTTATTGAATAGTTAGTCGGCGAGGGCGGGGAGCGATTAGCGGTTTGACATACGATTGTGCTCTTGGTGGTCTCGGAGAGTTAGATATGACCTTTTAGGTCTGCGATTCGTATTTGCCGAAGAATCAATGTGTTTAGCTTGAGTTAAATCTTAATGTATTGTCGGTAATTTGTTTACTTAACATGCAGATCCACTCCTTATTAAAACACTGAAGAATTTAGATTTTAGAATTTAGAACTTTTAAAATCGTACCCTTAGTTATCATTCATATTAAATTACTTCTGCATAAATATTTCACGAATCCTATCAATAACGTGTACTTTGTAATCCTTGTCTCGCGCAAAATTTATTGGCATGCAAACTAGTACATCAAAACAATCCAAACGGAATGCAAATTGTTCGAAAGACTAAGCTGTTGTTGGCAATAAATAAACAGTGACTTGAAAACAGCAATCAGAACGTACCAGGGCTACAGACAGAGCTGCGTAATGTGCTCAGCGGGACGCCGCAGCCGCATGAGCAACTGGATGCATTTCGCGCAGGTCTCCAACCCTTTTGCTGTTAGATATCAATTACTCTGACTTTCCTGACGAATATTTTAAAGCTATGAAAGAAGAAAAGGAAGACAATTATTTATTTGAAAGAATTAACTTTTAGTTGAGCAAAGTTACTAATATTTTGCAGAAACATCCGTTGAGGTAAACAAATGTAAATAATCAAAAATTTACAGTTAAAAGATTAGAAAAATATTTTTATGTTAATTTAACTTACACTTAGGATATGTTTTTAGAGAGACAGCAGTAATACAATATAAGACCAACTTAATGTTACCTAAAAATAAACAAATCGACATTGAATAGGTCATTTAAGTTTGCGTATAACTTTGACTTGATTATTAATGAGTGAGTGAGTATTAAGAGTAGGATTATTAAATATGGATGAGGATAGAAATAGGTTAATCATATTATTTAGCGTTATTTAAATGTACAGATTTACAATGGTAACAATTCATGAATATAGTCTGACGCTTCGTACAGTATGCAGAAAAATACCTACTATTAACAAGATAATTTTGAGTACTATCGAAACACGATCATTCGTACATATTTGCAGCCCCTTGCAAAAACAGGGTTGGACCAAAAGAAATGCCCCAATATGTTTTCTTTCACACGTTTCCCCCGAAGGGTTGGAGCGTGGCGGCTCCGGTTTCATCGCACAATGGGAACCGAAGCCCCGTTGTTATTACAACACAATTACTGCTGATTAGCCATTGAATTTTGATTTCTGGACGATCCCATCTAACGTGTTTGGTTAGGTATGTGACGAGCTGTGGTGATAGTTACAAAAATGATTCGTTATTGAATAAGTTTATAGACGCAATGAATAACAATATTCAAATAACGAAAAATTAATTAATTTTATAACGCCAGAGTTAAGGAGTTAAGTTATGAAGAGTTTATGAGAATAACATACATTATTTACTAGTATTAGATGGAAAAGAATCTGATGCATATGTTATAGTTCAAATGCCTCAAATAGGGTCAAATGACTACGCAAACTATACTTGTCATCGAACTTCATGAAGTTATAACCAGCAGGTAGAAGAAACATAACGGTATTTGATATACTCGAAAATCATAACAATTATTTGAGCTATCAAAGGTTAATAAAGAATCTCCTAACAAGACAAATACAGATATAGATACAAAATACAACACAGATTGCAAAGATTACGCGTAATGATAGCGGGCGGTAATAAATCCGAGTACCAGGGCGGCATGAACGCAAGGAGGTGCGATCGTCAGATAGCAGTAAAGGACACTTTGATTGAACGGACCGGACAGCGGAGATAAGGCTACACTATTTGCATATTAAATGAGGCTATATTAATTTTCTTAGTCGCTCCAGCTTAGCGGACGAAAATAGCTTAGGTACTAGTACAGGTATGCTGCTCTGGTGGAATTGATTCTCATCTCCTGATTAAGATGCTAGTTGCTACAGAATGGTAATCCTACGCAGTTGTTAATTTAAATCGGTAATATTTAGTAACTGAGTTTATAATGCACAATTTCTAGTGTATTTTATAGAATTATAAATTATCACAAGAAAATACAAGTCCAAAGACAAAAGAATTGGTTGTTTACCGAGCCAGTCTTTTCTCCCTGAACGCTGCTCTTGGTTAAATTATAAAAACCAAAATACATATTACACAAAATAACAAAACACCGTAAAAATGGCCTCATAATGCACTTATATTTATGAAAATCACGTAACGATACTTAAAATATGACACGTCCAGATCTTGTTAACAATTTATTCTCATGTTTTTTTCATTCTGCGTTTTTTATATCTCTAACAGTGCGTAGCTGTTCCTGTGATTCTACGTACTTTGCATACAACCTCCTTTATTTTCTAAGCCCCGTGTAGGCATGATCTCTTTAAGGCCTATTTCGTACTGTTTTTAAATCGACATATTAGTTTTAATTAAGGGCTTGTTTTGATTTACATATCGATGCATATTTTGCATTTCTTGCATACCTTAGAATGGGAATTCTGCAGGTTTTGTTTCCAGTCTTAAAGGCATTTTCATTGTTATTCTAGTATTTGTTTAATTTAATGTCTTACAATGACGTTCTTCCACTTAAACGGACTTCCATTGTTGATAGTAATTAAACTTTATTATAAAAAATAATAATAATTGTAATAACATTAATTTTACTCAATGATTCTGTCATATGTGTATAACCTTAATTAAAAAAAAATTAACAACCATTAAACGTCATTTCATAAACAACAAACGTAAAAAATAGCATTGAATGAATCATTTAAAAAGTTAAACAATTTGATTCGATTTATAAATGCACGATTTAGTTTTAAATTCATGGCCCACCACGTTCTCATAAGTCGAGGTGCTAACAACTGGACTGGACGATAAAGACATGGCTGCCTTATTTAATATTCAGGCAGCAACTGCCAATCAGACGTTATCAGATCTCCACTAAACGCGACGAGCTTTTTCTTATAACTGTCACTTCGAATAAATAACAGTAGCGATAGACTTCGAGGCAGCTGAATTTTAAACAAAATTACCATTTACAATTAAGCAATCGTTTGTTTGGGTCCGATTAGAGATAAGCTGGTTATTGACCAGCTGCGTCGATATATCGGCAAACGTGTAAATCATTCCAATCAATGGATTGGTCCCGAAGTAGCTTAGCGAAGTCTTAAAAAATATGCCGAATAATCTTCGGACTAAAAATGTTGAAGAACCTTTCAAGGATCCAGAATTTTTAAAGTAGGATCCAGAATTAGCAGTTAGAGAACTGCTGTGTTTGGTTTGAAGGGTGTAGTTAGGCAGAAGGCACTGGACAGAAGGCATTCCAACTAAGTCCTTAGAAGTAGCAATGTAACATACTACTTCAGATAGAAGTTCTGTCCTAGTTGAGGTTTGATGTCAATGGGCTGCAGCGACCACTTAATGTCAGGGAGCCTGCATGCCCGCTTGCCATTCTGTTAACACAAAAAAACCTTTAGCGATTTGCGTTAAATTAGAACCAAATATATTTAAATTAAGAAAATTTTGGTATTCTTAGCTACCTGGATACGACTTATCTTCGAATTGCATATTTCTTTTCTCATTGACTGTGATGCTGTCCTTTTGAGTTTTTCATAATAAAAGATAGATTTACTTGTGTACCGAGTAAAGCAGAGTTTATTTCCAATCAATATTTGATTAAGAAATCGCATGTTCTAGAAAAGGTAGAAAAAAATTGATTGCCGTTCCGAATCCTTTACATTTTGAAATTCTCCATTTGCGAATGCAAATAACAAGTAGTTTAATTTTCTTTTCGAACATTTGCAATTAGGTCTTTTTTTATATTATGTCAGAATAGTTTATTTTGCGAACTTTATATCTCTTTGAGAATTGGGTCACGACGAATCTTAAAAATACGAAATCACTACAAATACTTCACTGATACGCGGAAAAATGATAAGGAAGTTTTAAATTCGCGGGAATATGAACTTTACGCCTTCAATGATAAAGATGATGTACATTATACGCATTATCACGTACAAGAGTTATGGTACCGCCTTTCCCATAAGTTCGACGACCCAAAGGCGCCATGGATCTACTTATAATTATCATCACGGTTCGCCATAAAACTATGGTGACATTATGGGTATAGATTAAAAGGCGATAAAATACGACCTTGAATAGAAAATTAGCTTCGACTTTGACTCCGTTGTGATCCGAGTAAATTCATGTGTAAAATTTGTAAGGATGTTGCCTTGTAGATGTAGTGCCTATACGCATGTCTCGTACATCTTTTGATGACAGCCGGTGCAAATATTGATATACTACCGCAAACCCGTATACTACATAGTATGTATATGAAAAAATTGTTGGTACGTATGTACGTATGGGGGTATTTTTATACGTCTAGCTAGATTCCAGCTCGAATAACGTATTTAGGCTTTATGCCGTTTTCATCAATGGGACTGTTCCGTTATTTAAACGTGGAACACGTTTAGAACAACAGGCTGCCGTCAGACGCACTGCTATGAATTCAATTCAAAACAATTCATAAAAAGAACAATGGAAAGGGTTGGAAACGGTCCGCGCTTTTTGAATTATTTCGATTTTGGAACAACGCGTGCGCGCGATCGAATTTCGGCGCCAGGTGGGGAAAGATGGCAGGACGTAGGCGTTTTGTTAGTTCCGAACCGAACTGTTTAGATATTTGTTTACTATATTTTTATCGATAAACCTTAAATTAATTGCATTTTTAATACATGACAAAGTTTATTGGAAAATATCATTATCTAAAGAATATCTGAAATAACACCATGCAGAATAGATTTAAAAAATATATTGTTTACCTAATCTGTGACGTTCTGTAATAATTAATATAGATAAAGATAACGTCTCGAATTTAGGTTATCTTAAAAAAGAAATACCAGGATTAAATAGGAATATAATTAACAACCACTTTTTGGCACCAGCCCCTATCGTTAAGATATGTCTTAATAAAGGAGAAGGGCAGGGGCGACCTCTAAAACAGTGAAAACAAAATAAACGAAGCCAAAACAAAAGAACGCTACATTAAGACGTATGACCGCTCTCAAGATGACACAATAGTAAACTCTCATTTGGGAGAATTAATGGTAATGGAAAAGTCGGGTCGCTCCCCCTTCTACCCCTTGTGAGGGTCACAAGATCACTGGACATTCGCGCACTTGCCAATGTTCTTATCGACAATGTACACTTCTTGGACATTATGACAGTCTGGTACTTCATGTTTGAGTAAAGTTAGCAATATGTGACCCCTAGAAAATTTATGAGACGTTAAAAATGCAGTACGTACGTACGGACTTAGCAGTAGAAGTTACGATACGCTATTGGGTCTTGTGATTAGGATTTAGGTCGTAACTCGCTTAGGGTAAAGAAAACATTACAAACCTACATGTCTGAAGGTTCTCCATATGTTCTTGACGGTATGATAAGTCCTCATTCTCATCTCAGAGGATACTCGCGCTCCAACAGTGGGATGTGAACGGATTGACGATGACTGCTTCGCGCCTGTTTTGTTTAAAATTCGAAAATGGAAGCATCAATTTCGAATTGTTGAAATATGTACTAAGATGAAACAAATATGTAGAGACGAAACGCGTTAATCAAGTCTGGTAACAGACATTATATAAGTTCAATAATTAGATCTATTAATTTTCAGAAATTTACAGCAAACTAGTAATGCGATACTGTTGCCACCGATAGCCATGCATCCCTAGGGTTTACATAACTTGTAACAATTCGCAATATACGGCTCGTTCCCATGAAATATGATGCGCGCACGCGCCTCTGTGACACTGTCATTTGCGATTGTTTGTCCAATTATTCCGCGCCAAAATTTTGAAGCGAAATTGACCTTGTTTTTTTCGTATATAATCATCAGCAATCCATTAACGTCCCACTGTTGTGCTCGGATCTGTTTTCAAATATGACAGATACTAGTCCACTACGCTGACCTACAAATTAATCAAATTAAAATATTGTAGATGTCGAATTGTATTGATATTGTACTAGTACGATGGCGGTAGAGTCTTATGTCGAAGGCTCGCCTGCGGCCCCACCGCTACACCTACTTCCGCCG
>DWKW01001908.1:0-11786 GCA_018250115.1 Doberes anticus | reverse complement strand
CATTCCAACTTAGTCCTCATGAGTAGCAACGCATCCACATACGACTTCAGATAGGAATTTCGTCCTAGTTGAGGTTTCATGTGGATGTCCATGGGCTCCAGTGACCACTTAACATCAGGTGGCCTGCATGCTCGTTTGCTACTCTTTTAAGATAAAAAAAAAATGCATTTTTGATTGGAGTTTTACAATGAATGAACTGATGTTAAGTGGCTTAGTTCTTTCAATTCACCTAAAGCCTTAGGCATGCTAACTCAGTGAAGTACTTTTTCGCTCTATTCAAAACACCTAATTTTCCACACCTAATTTGTTCACTTCCGATATTATGTCGGCACATAAACATTTTGACATGACTTTTTACGTGCAAATAGTCAGTGTATTATATAATAAACAGTGATTTAATTAAAAGCACCTCCGCTGCACCTATTTCTTTCGTAAAGCAGCGGAATAAGCACTGCTGTATCTCGATTTGAAGGATATGGTTAGGCAGAATGCACAGGACGGGAGGCATTTCAACTCAGTCTTATGGAGTAGCAACACATCGATATATGGGATGTGGATGGGCTGCAGTGACTACTTAACGTTAGGTCTGCATGCTCGTTTGCTATTCAGTTAAATTTAAAATTATTATAATTAAGAGAAACCCGTGTTAATGAATACGTCTTGTATTTTAAGTAACGAGTAGAACTTATATGCCAATATGTTAACAATAAACAATTTTTGTACAAAAGATATACATTTCACGGCTATATTTAAGTTGAAATTTTCATACGAAAAGCTACATACGCGTGAGCAAAGTCTCAGGCGTGCGATTAGTAGCTTTAATCCGGATTAAGCTTTATATGTTAAGTTTTTCAAAGTTTGCCTAATAGCAGATCAGGCGTAACTACTTTTAAAACTTTGTGCTGCCAGAACAGTGCCCAACTGAATCAGTATGATTACGATTCTGCGTTGGTGCAACGTGGTTAACTAGGCTTTATCGAAAAAAATTAAAAATAATTTCGTATCGTTATGATCAGGTATTATTATAATAACATGATGTCAGTTGTTGTCAAGATATACCAGCTGCGCCTATTTCTGACGTAAAGCATTTCGGCAATTAGTGTTTTGGTTTGAAGGATGCAGTTATGCAGACTACACAAGACAGGATGCGTTTGGGTTGGGTTTGCGAGCTTAGTCCTCAGGAGTTGCAACACATTAATCAGATAGGAAGGACTTCGGCTCAATTTAACGTTGGATGTGGATGTCAGTGGGCTGCAGTGTTCACTCAACATTAGTTTGCTACTCCTTTATTGGACGCAGAAGTGTAAATATTGATTTACAGAAGTTATTCGTGGATATCACGATACATTGAGTAGCTATCTGCCTCGATCCTAAATACTCGTTTCAACCACTTGTCCACAACGATCGTGTACATTTCCGCGATGTCAATCTATCGCTGTTGTGCTCGCGTGGTTTCGATTCCAAAACGCTCATTCATTTGAGTTTGCAGACTCTAGTCGTTGGAACAGAGCGTTCGTAATGATTGAATACGTTGTGTGGAAACAATGCAGAATATTGAGTTTTACTACAAAAGCACATACATAAAATTTATATATACGTATTATATATATTATACTCACTTACAGGTACATACCTTATTTTACTTATCTACTATCTATTTAGGGGGAATAACAGTACCGTTTAGGATTCACATAAAATTCCCAGGCATGCTGGTTTTCTCGCCTTCGCCTTAATTTACAGATAATTGTAAAAGAATAGTGGTGCCAGGATTTGAACCCTGACCCACCTGAGCTGGAGGTCGAGATCCTTAACTAGGCTGTCACAGCGATCCATAACTAATTGATATTCATAATTTTGGATTTGTACTTACAATTATTTGTACACAACGCCATCAGTCATTAAACTACGCAGAACGAAATGGGTATGGTATGATATGGTACAATTTTGTAACCCGCAGACTGTCTCAGGACCCAATTTTTTTTTGTTATTGTCCTTTGCTGTTAGTTCTATTCGTCTTGATGACTTTACCGGGTAGAGTGGTGAACTTGAGGAGCTCAGCCGGCGGGAGGGAGTAGCTCAGAGACTGGTGGTAGCGGCGTATCGCAACCACTCTTTTGTTGTGATCCCTTTGTGTGCATCACGCCATTACTGTTTGTATGAAAGATTATGAAACCCTAGCTAAGTAATATTTTTTTGGATCGTGTGATGTCTTTTAATGGACGATATGCATTTTAATTACTTACAGCTACTACCAACTCCAAGTATGGAAATAACTACAGCGACAAGTACGTTATCACAAAACATAACATGTACCTACTCTTTTTTGTAGGTATTTGTATACTCTTATGTCTCTTGCTACGTTGACTTTACCACTGAATCAATCTGCGTGTTTGCTAAGTTTGTATTTGATTAGAAACAAGTCCAATAGCACGGCCATTCGTAAGGACAGATTTCATTTATCTAACTTAGGACTTTGATGAACTATGTTCAATCCTCAGTCAAAGTTTATCACGATCGCCGCAAGCCACGACCCGTCGGTTTACCTCTTTGATTAACCAATGCATTTGACTGCTACGTTCCGAATCGATCCATTTGTTAAATTAAAGCACAGAGCTACAAGAGCAAGTTCCCAGCCACAAAGGAGCTTTCATATCGTGGTGTGAACTTGCGTACACAACACATATTGTTGTGTATTTTAGTCTATATTGATGTGGGAAAATTAATCAGTTACACCAGGAGTAATCGACAACATTTATAACATAAATAAAGACACCCGCAGATTGCAATTACAAAAATTACGTTAAATAGACAAGTAGAATGATACATGGATTAAGAGTTTTTTACTCTTTTCTTTCAAAAATACATACGTTAATACAAAAGTACATATATGTTTTTAAATCGCAAACTGAATAAACAGCAGTTCCAGTCCAACATACAAACATATACGACTTTGCATAAAGTACCATTTAAAATGCCAGTTTAAAAAGAAGATTTCACGTCTTGAGTCTAATTAATTACTTATTCACTGTTTGATAATAAATAATAATAGTCTTTGCTCAAAGACTTACTACTATACTAAAGACTTACTATAGGACGAGCGAGATTATTTTTATAAATATAATGTAATAAAAGGAGTAACGGACAGGAAACGACGAGATTAATGAAAGAGGATTGCAACAAAGGGTGTAACACTTCGTTGCAATGTACAAATCCCTAAGCCCTCGTAGGAACATAGGCTCGTGCCGCCATCGCCGCAGAAGGGAATAGGCTCCGTGCGAGCGTGACCGACGACAATATCTAAAGGTTAAATATTGGTTTACGGGTTCAAGTGTTCATAGAAATGGCACGTACATTAGAATCGTTGTGATTCGTTGCGTGTTTCAGGTTTACCGATGGAGGATCTATTTAAAAGCATCTTGTTTAATCGTAGATTGCTAGTGCATTTGATTTTATAAATTGATACGTTGGAACTAAATCTATGAATTCAGGAAAAATAACACGGCTTTTTATGGATTTTCACGTCATCAATATGTACGTTTTAATTAAATGTATTCAATTATAGACATATTAAAGAAACAATTAAAATAACTTGGGTAATATATTTATTTTTGTTTGTTATTTATATATATTTATAGTCATTTAAGTAAACTTAACGTTGGCAGATGACACTGGATAGAAGCCATTCCAACTTAGTCCTCTGGAGTAGCAACGCATCCACATATCACCTCAGATAAGACTTCTGTCCTACATGAGGTTTGATGTGGCTGCAGCGACCACTTAACATCATGTGTCCTGCATGCTAGTCTGCTATTCCGTTTGAATAAAAAAAAACTTCAAGAGTACCTGCGCCTTCATATTTTTGTATACGAAGATCGCGGTCTAGTCAAGATAAATAAAATACGTAAAAAAAACAATTTTATCTCCGTATAGGTCTATGTAAAAGTTTACTCGAGTAACCACATTATACTTAGTACTACTTACTTAGGTTTACTACGGGTTCGATATTTTCATTCGTTTTGTTTTGAGAACTGATGAAAATTTAAAAATACCAAATCAAGAAATTTCAAGGTGGAGTAGCAACTCGAAACCACAATCACGAATATGAACCATAGACCCAACAGACGTGTGAATGCGAGCCTTGTTCTGATGTAACAAATCTTTAGTTCTGACTAATCGTGAGCGTTTCTCTTTCTTTCTTTTCAATTTCTTCACGTTAACGGCGCAGAAGAGTACTTATTGTGAGTTTATTGTTTCGCCTTTCAGAACCATGTTCCACCATAATAATACCCTTTTCATCAAAGAAAACTGACGTCATCACTTTTCTAGTCGAAAGAATTGCCTTTCTTCGGAGTCGGTTCATCAGAATTCTTTCCAAAGCTTAGATTGTTGTTTTGTTCGTGGAGTAGGTATAGCAGTGAACACAGGTTTCGTCTATTGTCACAAAACGTTTAAGAAAATCTTACGGATCAGCCTCAAACATCTCCGAGACGGTCGCGAGAAATCGTGAGTTGAATTCGTTTTTATTCAACTGAAAACAATCTTGGAACCCACCAAACGGAAACGTTAGAAAATCCGAGAACGTTGGCAACAATATCTTGTGTCCTTTCGTTCATACGAGATGCTTATGGATATTCCTTCTCCCTTATACTTAATCTGCGATCCTTTCGTATGGAACCGTATACTTTTCTGGTGTTTTCTTAGGCGTAGACGTCGGGACCGGTCGGAGCGAGGGTCAACTTTTATGCTCTCTCGTCTACATTTAAATTCTGCAATCCATTTTTGCACAGTTGTATACGACGACTTGGCAGATTTCGCTTGTGTTGTTTTCGTGTCATCGTGGATCTACATAGTACACAATGACCGCACGTTGTACCTAATTTTATTTTTTACATGTTTTAACTTCTACAGCAACAAAAATTTTAAGTGTGACAATCAAAGATGGTACAAACTTAGTGAACCCTCATTATATATTATAATTGTCTTTTTTCCTGTTAGGCCGATGTTTAATTTTCCTGTAAAAAAAATCTTGTCAACATTCGTTATAACAAGACTACGGTCCGCGACGTTTTCTCCGCATATCAGAAAAAAATCGCATTTTAATAGACATATGGCGAGCATGTCCGGAACTAAAAGAGAGGTCGATCTGTTTTTCCGAATTCTTCTTTAATGATCTTGTTCACATTTAAGGCAGTATTCAAGTCTAACCATTTTATTTAAATTTCTTCGGTACTATTTTTGTGATTCGCGTACAAACATACAGAAATTTAAAAACATATTCACAGTTTGGTTTGTGAAACATCTAAAGTCGGTATTATTGACATTTATATTTTATTTTAGGTGAAATATCTCCTGGTTCAGACACGGGTGTTCTAAAATATTTATTATCTAGACACACGGCAGTGTGCCATCAAGTTCTAAAAAGAAAAGTGTGATGCACCACTATTGTGCATATATATTTATGTATACAATTTCGAGCTACTTTCGATCACTCCATAGCTCACAATATGTGTATGCGTAATATTGTATGTCGGCGTGTCCTTTAAGAGCGTTATCGAATTATTGTCTATCATAACAAAATAGAACAATCAGTTCAGAAATACACATATAACTAGAATTGCAGTACCGTCGAAGATAAACTAAACTCCACACTCGAAACATCCAATTTCGAATAGAGTGCAAGATGTAATTGCTTTCTGTTATCGAGCAAATGTTACAAACACGTTCAGCGCTCCTCATATTCCGATTACATCTCCAGCAAACCTAGAAATTAGATGTGTACAGCGCAATTTACGTATCAAAGGTGCGTGCCCAGAGCGCCGCAGACGAGATGGTATATCGTGCAAGCGTGTAACGACATAAGTGCAAATATTTGTTCAACAACTCGTGTAGTGTGAATCGGAGCAAGACTTATGAGGACGGACTCCGAAGTTGATAGTTGCACTTGAGTATACTTATCTAATGAAAGCAAGCTAGGATACGCTGGCACTTTAAGTGCTACGTAAAAATGTACGCGACATAATTAATAAACGAGAACTCGGTAGTGATATGAAATGCCAACACGTCGAGATGTCACATCTAGTTTTACAAATTTTACTCATTTAAAATTGGATCTCGAGAATAACTAGTTCGTAATTAACACTTTACTTTTATTAGCATTACACCACCTACGAACTTATAGGTAGTTAAATAATAGGGGTCTAACACGTATATGCATAAAGCATATATGTATATACTTATAGAAGCACAGCGCAAGGGTGGCACTGGTGCATTGGAGATCCCGGAGCCTCCCTATATTGGTTGGAGGTGGAAATCGCACGTACCTACCCCTATTGTTAACCCAAGAATTTGTGGCTAGATATTACAAGATTTTATAAATTTAAAAATATAGGTACTTAAGGATTTTTGTGCAGTGATACATGCGTGTAGTCTCTCGATCCAATTTTCTGTGTAAAAACATTTCGAAAGATGGAAAAATGTCAGAATTCACAGTACGCCCAAAAGTTCAGCTAAAATCCAATAACGCTCACTGATCCGCTGCGTCGAATATTTCATCGAACCGTGATGTGACTTGTCACGACCATTTTTGGGGATCCGCACTTCCTAGGGCTTCGTTATATACGTCTGTGCCTTTGGGCTATTTTTTAATTAAATCCAATGTAGTGTTGTCTGATTGCGATACCACAACAAATCTTACGATTACAGATTTATTGCTATTTTGGCAGCGGCAGATACTTATTATTCATCCTTGTTTTTACATCTACTTTCGTCCCCATTAATAAATACACTTCACTTTGAAGGTGAATTACGGCAATTTAATCTAAACTATAGTGAATAAATCTTACTTTTTTATACAATTACGGAATAGAAAAAGAACATGCAGGCCACCTGATATTAAGTAGCCACTACAGCCCATGGACATCCACGTCAAACCACAACTAGGACGGAGGTCCTTGAGGTCGTACGTGGATGCGTTGCTACTCTTGAGGACTAAGTTGGAATGTCCAGTCTCTCCTGCCTCCCAAACTCTTCCAACCAAAACACATCAGTTCTTACACTGCCGCTTTACGGTAGCAATAGGCAACAGTGGTGCCGATGCAGGCGAGCTTTCGACATAAGACTACTGCCAGCAGCGAGAAAAAAATCTCAGTAAATAATCTGTTCAAAAAATCTATGTGGTGTTTGTAACATAGACGTGTATAAGCAAAACGTTTAAAAAACTAAAAATCATCAAGATTATACCCACAGATATGCAGTGCTCTGCCTGGTACCAAATTTTATTTTTTATTTTGACTTTAGCCTCCGGGTATCGGGCACATAACGACGTTAACATTTTTAATAGATTTAAAAAAGGTAGATGTGCTCAATATTGGTTGGCACATCGGTTAAGTGCATTACTGGCTTATGCTCAAACGAACCCGAAAATATGAAGGAAAATTTATCTTAGCGATTTGGTTCATTGGACCTTTTTTTATAGGATTTTTTTTTACAAGTTTGTCATTGAATTTTTTTCTGTGGGTCTTGTTATTCATGAGACAATGACAGGAAAAGGGCAATTTTTTATTGGTATTTCCAAAAAAAAATCAGCCTGGGAGCGAAAAAAAATTGTCCCAAAAAAGCACCCTCATGAATATACATATTTATCGTTATTCTATTTTGGTTTTACCAAAAATCGTAAACACCAACGGCAGGATATAATGGAGGAACGGTTGGCGAGACTTTCTTACCCCGCTTAAAAACCATCACTTCGCTTATCTTTGCATTGTACCTGAGTCACTGAGCTTCAACATACATATGATTCATATATGTGAAGCAGTCTGCGCATGGCGCTGATTGAATTGCTCAACACCACCATATCATCTGCGTAACTGAAGTTAATGCATACGTGGTATCCTATGTTTGTGCTGTTGAGCTCGCCAAGCAACCTGTTCATGTATAAAGTGAAGTGCCAAGTGAGGTAATAGTCAGAATCAGATTTTAAGGGAAAACTTCGAAAATGTTTCCAGGAAGTTTTTTTGTTTACTTATAGAATAAGTTCACGAATTATCTTTATAAAGACCTCGCCTTCACAGTAATGTCCGGTTACTTGTAAGTTATCGCATGTGGGTTAAAAAGACACGCAAAAGAAGTAATGTTTCTTTGATGTTTTGTTTGGATGTAAATAATTTAGTACAATAAATTAATAAGAGGTCTGAAGTGATATGTGGATGGAAAAATATTTGATAAGTTTAAATTGAATCGAATAATTAACTGTGACAGGTATAAGGTAATAAATAATTACTTTAGTAACGCGATACCAACGTCTGTACCTTTATTTCCATGGCAGAAAAAAAGTTCTGCCAGTTTGTCAATGGTTATTTGCCACTGGATCATTCTTTATGAGACTGAACCAGGAGGTCCATTCAATCCTAGAAAGCCCGGCTTACTCGGTTCGGAATTGCCGACCGAAAAATTCGTCAGAAGCTTAACCGATTTGGATGAAGGTAGTTGATTGAAGGTCCTATATGGAAGTTTGGCAACACGTCAAAATTACAACCCTTAATATTATCAGTATTGCGTAATTTAAACCCGCGAATAATCTCTAACCGTCACGTTAGGCACGTTTTGATGAGAAATAAATCGCAGATATAAATGGAGTATCACCAAGTAACCTTAAACATCTTTCATTAGCATTTTCAAAGTCAGCGCTCTCGACGCTCAAAAAACAACAGCCCGTTGAGGCGTCTTGCGAGGTGTTGGAGTTCTGTAGAAACAACAAGGGCGATTTTTCGATCTTTATTCTTCTTCCACTTTCTTCTCTTTCTTAATAATAATAAATTTCTAGAACGCACATCCACCCATCCATCCATCAGCCTTTAGAGGTCCACTGCTGGACATAGGCCTAATTCATACTAATTGTAAATGATAATTTCTAAAATTAGAATTGCGTGCCGTTCGATAACTGAACCCCGACCCACCAGACCTACCGACCTACTGGACACTATCACTCTGTTATACGCGGATGTAGGATAAACCGGAACCTAATTGAAAAATTTTAAAGACCTGTAAATGACTGAGATTCTTCATTCGAGAAATGATCACTATCTTTTTATTGGCAATTATAAGAGGGCAACTACTGCTAATATAGTGGCTATTATAGCGGTAGTTGCCCGCCTAGTACAGTTTTTTTTGCAATATGATAAATTAAGTGCTACCCTGCGGTTTTCAAACACTGATATGTTCTGTTAAGTACATTTTTCTAAATGCGTTTTCTAGAAGCTGTAGAGGTTTTTTTTGTTTTAAGCCAGAATTGGGGCAAATATTGGACGGATTTTATATCACTAAAAGATCTCCAATCCTGTCATTTTGTTCCTGTTATTTTTGTTGTAAGTCCGCGTGCAAAGGCTAGTATTTAATATTTTTGCCAAAGTTATCTACAAAGGTGTTTAAAAATATTACTTTATCTTTAACTTGCAAGCAAAAACCAGCCTTACTTGTATGCAATCAAAGTCGATCATGCCCTTAGTAAATAATTAGTATATGAATCTCGCATGTTCGCAGTATATCACTTTCGTCGCTTTTTTATAATGCGACAAATGAAGGAAAACTCAAAATAACATGTTACAAAAAATAATTAAAGTTAAATTAAAATCGTGGGCTTGGCGGACGCTGGACGGGACTAAAAGAATATCAAAGGAAAATAAATAAAGTATATGCGAATTTGTTCTAAATGAGTGGCACAAGAGGAATAAAACACATAAAAATACCAAAGTGCAGTCACTCACAGTTTGCTGCCATTGAAAAGTTTAGGTTGACTTGAGTTTCACAAATTATTTTTGAAATTGCGGAGTAGCTAAAGGATTTTAAATTTACCATGTTCTAAAGCTTTGAGGACGAGAATACGAATATTAAATTCCAACGTTCCTATATTTAACTACGCCACCTTATAACATTTTCGTTCCCCGATTTTGAATGTAAACATAATATTCTAGCCGTTGCAACGCCAATATGTTCTTCGTTGGTTACAACAGCTCAATTAGTGTTAGACAGGTAACAGGCGACAGAGTTCTCAAAGGAAGCGAGCCAAGCTTATTAAGCAGTTTAAATAACAAAGCATCTAAGGCCTTGCTTTTACATATTTAGCTCTTTAACGATAACTAGATTTTAACCTGATTTTATAAAGTTATTTTAAGAAGAAAGGGTATAGTATTTTTTTGCTTTAAAGCACTTCGTCGTCTTGTTGGTGTTACTATGTTAATATTCATTAACTGTATTTACTATAATGTTGATGTTTAAATAGCGCGTAACGTACGTAGTCTGGTTTGAAGAAATAAGTAATAACTGCTTTGTGAGCATGTGCTTGGGAAACCAAGTAAACTGGTTTGGTTCTGTTTCCACTCATATGCGGCTAAAAAGTCAGACGCGACGTTTTATTTGTCGACGTTTATATACAAATGTACGTTGCAAACATTCGTAATAAGGATTTTTGAATAATGTTCTACGTGCGGTTCTTCCGAATGCTTATAACTGAATAGTCGAACGATATAAAAAGTACGATCTGATAAATTGGAACGCACAATTTGCGATGAGGAAAATGTTTGATCATAAATTTTTCACCTGTGATTTTTGCATTTACTAACAGCAGTCATATGAAACCAGCGACCTGAATAATTTATACAGACAAATCTCGGTTACAATTTTTATAATTTTAATGTTGCGTTTATCTCGATTCAACAAAAGCGCAACATGCTACGCGGCAGATTCATTACTCCGCATATTTCATAAGCAGCAGAATGTTAGCGCTACGATCTCGTCGCTACGTGCCTACGTAGTCTACGCAAACTGCACTATTAACTACCAAGCATGACTCGCGTATTAGCGTACAGCGTTCACCTTAGAACTTATCGGTGCTATCCCGTTGCGGTTTTGGGAATTGTTTCTAGTTAACGTGTACACATAATCTACGAAATTCATGATGGCATTTTAGCTTATAACATCTACTAACATGATGTTGCTGTAGCTATGTAGTTGCTATGTTGCTGTAGATATTATGGAATCGATGCTCAAAAATGGACAGACTAGTAGTGTTGACTCCCTCTCTTGATGTCAAACTTACACTTTTTTTAATACATTCTGAAATACCGAAGTGGAAATCTGAGAGTGAAAGGTCAGGGCTACATGGTGGGCATTTCCCCATTCCAACCAAGGTCTTTTTGTTTTTTTGACTGATTAAAGTGAGTTTGATTAAAGATACGTTTTTTCAGGCGTTAATATGATGAAAGACTCCCTTTCCGTTTATCAATTACGGCCGTTTCGTCTCAATTTCTTGTTTTAGTCTCATCAGCTGTAGGCAGTAAAGTTTACAATGTATAGTTTTTCCCAGTGGTCAAATCTCAAAATGAAAAGGTGTCGCCTTGTCGATGCCCCATGGTACTTTTCCGTATTTTAACTGTGACTTTTCCGTTTCGGTTTCATTACGTTTTAACGGAGACCCACAAATGAGAACATGGTACATAAAGTTTCTTTCAGTGTGCTCGTGTGGCATCCAAATATCGTAGTATTCGCTAAAGGTACCTAGACTTTTCTGTTTTGTGGTTCAAAAAAATTGCCGAACTCGTTCCACTTTTGCACAAATGGTTATTTGTACCAGGGCGACTAGAGCGAATTGCATTTTTGACATTAAAATTTTCAGACTGAACCAACTTTGCGCTACTCTTACTGACACTTCATTTGTTCGGCTTGTGTCGCATTTTTCCCTTCTCTGTAATAAAATTGAAAACGTACCTAATTTCATCGACTGTTATACTAAG